>WOGR01017774.1:0-11542 GCA_015342045.1 Leptinotarsa lineolata | reverse complement strand
ATGTATGGACGTTAATATGTCAGTAATCGAATAAACGTATATTCATTCTTATTACACTGGTATTCCTTTATTCAATAGATTTTAATTCATATTATTTTTCTGACCAATAATTCAGTTACAAACTAACCTGAAATATCATACTTTTCTGTAAACTGAAGGTGAACCTACAGTTTCATAACTATTCAGAAGACTTTCGTTCTAGCGATTTGTCTAGATAATAAAGAACTAACATCAAAGGAAACTAAAATCTCACCTTGCAGAACGATGTTATTTTTATGTTGAATGAACTTTGAGGAGTTTTTGCTACTACAACCTAGTTCCGTAATAGGTAAGCTTTCAATTTTTCTAGTGAGCCATTTTGGATTTTTGGGAGACAATATTGGACACAGTTGGGTTGGAAACATATGAGTTTCATTTCCGTTGAGGGGGAGTAGTATTTTGTCGCATTTCTTGAGGACGTTTTTTACTTCGGCAATCATTTTTGGTAAAGGGTTTCTAGATAATTTCGCATACGGTCCATTAGTGATGAGAGTTTTAACAGATTTTCTTACATTTATAATTCACAAATGAGTATTATGTACAATGTTATCCACACAAGACAAAGTGGAAATTCTTTTTTATGTGGTGAGAATGTGCCATATCGAGATGTTGCTTGTATTCTCAATCACCGGTATACAGGAAGGAATATTCAATTTAGTACCGTGAGAAGGATATTGAACCATTCAAATAAACTGGCTCTGATGACAATCGTTTCAAGAAACAACATAATCCAATGAAGTATCATGAAACAGAACAACTCAATGTTCGAATGTTGTTGAAAACGGAAAAACTTATATTGGGAGTATTGGTGAAAATACAGGGGTTATCAAAGAAACTGCAAAAAGAAATTTGCAAAAAATTAATTCCATCCCTATAAGCCAAAGTTCATACACACTCTTAAAGAAAGAGGTTTCAATAGATATTCGAATAGGATTTTCATTTTGGTTCCAAGGGGAGAGAAAAAATGATATCGCGTTTTCCTACAGGATTTTATGAACAGATGAGGCAACTTTCACGTCGAACGTAACAATTAGTTCCCAAAATTGTCGCTGGTGGTCCATCAATAATCTTAATTTGTAGCCCACATGGATACTAGTGAGGGTGGTTTCTTTCCACAACGCTACCTGCTTTTTCAAAGATGATGCAATAGATATCGAGAGAAAACCTTTCGAAATCTATTTTATCCCTTTCCAAATGTCAAAAGTATTGTGCAATGTGTATTCAGTGTGGTATCATTCAGGAATTGCTTCACTTGTTTTTTTACAATGTGATGCCACACAATCGTGAGATTATTTAGATTATAGAGAAAGTCATCAGAGTTCTGAATGAGCCAAATATCACCCATCATTCGGTACCCTTTTCCTTCAAAAATGAAATAATGCATTTTTCTCCAGTGTTCATCTATTATCACTATTTGAAATACACAATAATCAAGCAAACCCTTCAAAAAAATTTTCACTATCAATAATTAGGCTACTCGCTCTGTGGATTTTAGTATTTCATCGTTTCAGTAAGACATTATTCCAAATAACATGTCATTTTATGAACTCACCATGTTTGGAAAGGTCAACCGTTTTTGGTTTTGTGATATCATACGCTTTCTTCATTGGATACGTGAGAAAAACGGCACGAGCAAAACATTTTATGACAGAATATCAAAAACAGAATACTTATGAATGTCACCAGTGTAATAATCAATCTCGCTGTTCATATCAGCCGGCCATCTGCGAAATTGATAACCAAAATAATCATGACACGTCTCTAACAATTCATGCTATCTTATATAAGTCATAAAACTGATCAAGTGTTAGTTTGTGATTGAATTAGAACTATTTTGAGTCTGATAGTGGTGAAATCTCATTTCTCAATGGATCTATCAATTTTCTAAATCATTCAATACATTGATGTGATATATCGAAAAACGTGAGGTGTTTACATTATCGGCATTGGTAGAAATTTCCATCCAGTCTTTACGGTTTCATAATACGGGTATACGGGTATGAAATTGATACTCTATTAAAGAAGTGGTTTTTTCGAACTTTTTTCAGCAGTCTACGAAAATCATAGTTGAGGTGTCATCCAATTTAGAATAGCGTCTAAAAAGTTTTTAAAGTTTGAAAATTGACGACTTTCGAAAATGAAAATTGCAAAAGTTATAAACCATTTAATGAAAAGTAGAAAATGGGTTTAGTGTTTTGGACATGTCTCAAAAACTAATTGGGATTTTTGAAATCAAAAAAAAGATTCGAAAAGAGGAAGAAATTTCCTATAAAAAAGTCTCAACTTCCGGAAATGTAGGACCAATATTTATAATTTTCCCGGAGCCCTGAAAATGAGCTCGAAATCGGGTGTTTAGCTGCGCATAAGCCGTGTCTGTTTGAGAATGAAAAAATTCAGCCATATAATCAAAAGATAAATGAACAATAATCTGTTGGCAAAAAGTTTTCATTGCAATTATTCGATTCATCATGGTATTGTTGATTAATAATTTTTCATCACTCGATCATCAATATTTCAAGTTGATATTTTTTAAACTATGAGTGTGGAATTTTTTTTCTTTCGTAGAGTTATGATTATAACGGTTAAGGATCGATTTCCGTTCAACATATTGAAAATTATTATTTTTCAGTTATTTTTCAACAATTTACTGCATTTTCAAATGACAAAGTTTAATAAATAATCGAAAAAAATTTTTTTATTATTATTATTATTACTGATATGTTTTTTTATCAGAAGCTTTCATTTCATTTTTTTTCCAGTTGCAATTGAAGAATGAAAGATAACCATGTGTTTTTTTTATTTTTCTCCATTTTTTACCGAATTTTATAATTTTTGCGCTCCAGAACTCATTTATTATCAATAATTTTTTATCATTCAAATCATTTTATTCATTAAACTAATGGAGATACAATAAAAAATCCCAAGGCTGAATATATTTTATGATTAATGGAGAAAAAAAGAATCTCGGTTAAAAATTAAAAAAAAAATACATGGCTGCTTTCCATTTAATAATTGCAACTAGAAAAAAATTTGAAGAATTAATTTGTTTGTAACAAATTGGTTATTTAATAAACAATGAAAATTTTCAAAAATTGAAGTTTTTTTCCAAATATTAAAGAACAAGATAAATAATTATTTTAAATAAAGGGTTCCTCAATATTATTAATCAGTGGTGAAAAAATTGTTAATAGACGAATGCGTTTCTTGCATTGTGAAACATTTTTTTAAGAAACCCTTTTTTATAAAAAAATTTAAGTTGATAAATATAACATTTTATTTCATAAATATAATAAAATATATTTAATAAATACAAAACAAAGTCACCTTCACAAGAAACAGAACAAACGCCTATGCAGACAAGGACGCTTGATACTGAAGAAATCAAATGACAGTTATGGCATTTTAAGGACGCAAATATAATAGACCTGCGAAGTGTTGATCAGTTTACCGATGTTTCAAAGTATTTAACGAACTGGTTCACCTATTCGCTCGTAAATTCTATCGATATGCAGAAGCTATCTTGTTACAGGGGGCAAATTTTATGGAATCATCTTACTTTTCAATTATTCACAATGGCGATGCATAGACAATAAAAATGACCCCGATAAGAATTCAGTTCTAACATTCAACATGCAGTATCCATCTAAGGTGACTCGGCAAATCAGACTGAATGAATGACAGATAATTTGACAGATTTAGCTTCAACAATATGGGAGTCCCTGTTGAAACGCCCGTTATATTAGGAGCATTTCCAACTCAATGAATCGTTCATTCAAATGTGGTAGTTTGTACAGATCCTTTGTTGCACGTTCATTATATTCGTCTGGTCCCAATTTCTATAAATTCTTGACTTCTTTGATCTGGTGTCCCAAATGAGCATGAAACATGATGAAGTGTCTCTGTTCCTGCAACTGCGATTTCCGTGGTACAGGTGTCTTCTAAACAGACACAAGCCGTAATCATTCTGAGTCGAAATCAATTAGTTTTTTTTGCCATATGAAAAGGTTCATCCCACTATATCAAAGTAAAAACCCTTCTAAAAAATTTTATATCTATTGAAATATTCATAATTCTTGGAGTTCATTTGCACCAGTTTTCTAAATACTTCCATTTTGATACTTCGCTGATATAGAAGGTATTCAGAACTAAATTATAGAATAATGAGAGAGTCCAGAGTTTATTTCAAGAATAATAGCAGAAATATTTTCCCCCACTCAAGCCCTTTTTTAGACCCTCCCTGCTCCTGTATACTAATCTCACTCAGAGCCGTCGCCATGGGGGGATGGGGGATTCCCTCCTGCTTTTTCGACTTCGGAAAATGTTGGGAAATTTTGGGCCGTGAAGATAGAAAAAAATTATAGTAAAATAATGAATGAAAATTCAAAAAAATTGAAATGAGAGAAAAGAAAGGGAGAGGTAATAAGAAGAGGGAAATAACCAGGAGAAGGTTGGGATTTCCCAGTATGCATAACTTGGAGATCCCATACTTTGAAATTCTGAGTGGTTCGAAAACTTCAAAAAAGTTTAATTTCTCCCAAGTAAGAGAACAGTCCTAAACAGTCCACAAATTTTGAAGTGACAATTTTACAAAATTCACAACTTTTCGCTGTTTTTTCGACTTGGAAAAATTGGGAAATTTCGAGCTGTGAAGATAAGAAAAATAATAGTAGAAAACAATAAAAGAAATTAGTTCCCAACTCATTGGGGTCATAATTTCATTATCCCATGTTGGATTTTCCAGCTAGAAGGAGCCTAAAAGTTCGATTTTCCACAAGTACGGGAACAACCCTGCTTGTATTATCCCAACGTGTTAAGTGTTACCAACATGATTTTTAAACCAATAATCAATGGATAAATATTGTAAATATTGGATTAAAACATTTAATTCGCTGAAAATATTGTTGCCTCATTTTCATCAAAACAAATCACATATCAAAAAACCAATGTGAAAGAGAAAAATCCATTAATCATTTATCACTTAAAATCGAGGGGGAAGCCAGTATTGTGGAGATGGTAGAAAAATGTGAATGAGCATTCAGCCAATCTTTGGATAGCTATGTAAGAAAATTAATATATTATAGTAGTAACTAATCCCTCGGTTTTCATTTTCTAGGGAGTTGGGAAATTGCTGGTGGGGTTGGAAAAATTTGGATTCCCTCCCACACTGGTTATTCTTTTCGCTACGGCCCTGATCTTACTGGAATGTATCGATATTATCACAGTGCTTCAAGTATACTGGTGTTCAGTACTTTCTATTATTATTCGATGATTATCATTACCACATTATCGTTATTATCAACAGAAAAAATGCTTACTCAGTACAACCGCTTTTGTGATAATAACTCCACTTCGATTTCTTGTTTTAATAAAAACTGACTGTATTTCACCTACGTGTATGTGAATAACTATCAGAAACACTAATTATTCTATTTGTAAATGGAACAATGACATGAAGAATGATTGCACATCCGGTTATTTGGTAGTTTATCCATCTGAAACCTTTATTGACATTCGGATAATTTATTGATCGAATACTTCTTCTGGAAAATCTAATACAATTTGTGTCTAATAAATGCGTCGGTAAAAATATGTAGGATACAACCTCAGACGTAATGAGAGTGATCTGTGAAACAAGTGCAGGAAGTGAGCTATTTCACACCATGTGTGAAATTTGTGGCACGAGCCAATTGAATTTTAAGTGTAAATGAAAGTTTTCGACAGTATTCAATAATTTCGACAGATATCCAGGAAACATAATATTAAAAATGAGCACCCTAATTATGTTATAGCCCTATAATTCTTGGCATATACAAGCTATGGTGTTGTAGTCTATATTGTGAACACACCACCTCTGTGAGGCCAAATGGAAAAAAGTCTAAGGTGCATTACGGTAAACCAAAATGGTTAGCATCCCCCACTGTGAAAACACAGGCAATCAAATAAAATGGGTAACAAAGAAAGGGAAACTCTCAGAAACGATCCTAAGGAAGATAAGACTTCTCTATTGAAGTGGAGAGACCAAAGCCACATAGTGGGGACTGACTGAACTTCGAGAAATGAACTCAAGATAGAAATGAACACCGAAGAAATGGAAGTAGACCAAGCAAATATTATAACATACACTTCAGCAAATGAAGTAGATAAAGGGTAGGTAAAATAGGTAAAATATTTTGGATGGGGTTCCACAGAAAGTGGAACCCCATCTTCAATTTCACTTCAAAAACGAAGTGAAATTGTACTGCAGAGCCAATATCCGATTTTCTTCTGCTGCTACTTGAATCCGTGAAGAGGTTGAAGAAGATGTTGAAGTGGACCTAGAAAGATTATCAAATATGTGTAAATTTCTGAAGTCGACTGACAAACGAATAATTGTAAAACAACAAGGCAATGAAAGAGTTTTTTCCTCAATATACTATGAACATAAATGAAACCAAAAAAACAATAATGAAAGACTCACAGGCTGAAACTGAAACGAGTAACAAATACTCGTACGACTCGTTGCATGGAGTCTGTAACGATTAAAACGTTACATCGTTAATAATCAAATCTGTTATTCATATGAGCCCACTATAAATTCGTTCTATAAATCAATAACAATTAATTTATACATGCGAGAGCATCTTGCGGAGGATAGCCCAACTATCAGAATCCTGTAAATCAAGGCTGGAGATGATTCTGGGTGAGTATTAATGCACACGTTATTTTCAATATCTGTAGTTGTGTGATATCTCACCTAGAGTCCTGAGCCGCCAGGTCCAGTGGGAATAATTCTCGAAAGTGGAAATTTTTATCCCACTCTGTATTATTATCATATCTGAAAATAGTTTGAACTTGAAACTTGGATATCATAAAATGTCATGAAGGAACTATTTTCCTCATCAGCAGATGTTTTGATTCATATCTTGTATATCATTTTTCCATATGTAAATATCTTCAAACATATATTCAGTAATGAAAAACAGTCTCGACACCTGTTGAATTGACATCGTAAGACTGTTGTTCGAGACTTTCATTTGTATACATGCGCTGAAAGACTGGTTATCCAAGGTTCAAGTGCAGTGTACATTTTTCTCACAGGTCAACCTTAGATAATATAATAGACCTGAAGAGCACTATTCACGAGGCTTTTGCAAACCAACAGAAGTGCATGGCAGTCTATTTCGATATTAACAAAGCTTTCGAGACTGCGTGGCGTTATCGTATTCTGGATAAATTAAAAAAATGGGGTTATGATGGAAACATATTAGCGTTTGTACAGAACTTCCTGTCGAAGAGAACGTTTCGAGTTCGAGTAAATGATACTTTATCACAGCTCAAAATTCTAGAAAATGGAATTCCTCAGGGCTCGATAATAAGCCCCTCTCTTTTTCTAATAGCATTCAATGACGTCTTGCACTCCTTGAAAAAACCCGTTCAAGCAAGAATTTACGCAGATGATTTGGTACTATTTGTCAAAGGAAAGAATATCCATAACCTAGCTAATCTGTTACAGAACCACATACGTTCTTTAGAAGAATGGTCCAAAACTACAGGATTCAATTTTTCTACAGAAAAAACAAACTGCATCATCTTCTCAAAGAAAAAATGCGAAAGTGCACCAACGATAAAAATGAACCACACTAAACTAACATTCGTAACACACATCAAATTCTTAGGGATGATATTCGACCAACAATTGAATTGGAAACTACATGTCAGACATCTAGTGCAATCATGCCAAAAAGGAATAAATTTACTCAAACACCTAGCTCATAAACAATGGGGTGCAGAAGGTTCAACACTACTGCTGCTTTACAGATCTTTAATTCGTTCAAAAATAGATTATGGTTGTATTGCATATGCTTCTGCTAAACGAAGAACATTACTTCCACTGGATTCAATACATAATTCTGCTCTGCGCATAATCGCAGGAGCTTATAGGACTACGCCTGTAGAAAGCCTCTACTGTGAATTAGGAGAGCCTTCCCTCAGTTTTCGCAGAACTCAGTTGAGTTTGTCTTATGCAGCCTCAGTTGCATCTATGAAGAACATTCCCACTTACAGAAACACAATAACGAATCGATTTCCAACAAGTTATTATCGGCCAAGAACTGATCTTCCATTTTACGAAAGGATCCGGCGACACATCAGTTCTCTACAAATGGAGTCTTTTCCAACCCCGTACCCTACAAACATCAAATCTGCACCACCATGGCTTATACAGACTCCTATCATTAACACTATCCTATCCCAGTTTTCCAAACACGATACGAATAAGAACATCATCAAACAAAATTTTCGACAAATCCTAGATCAATACGGACACCCTGAAGAAATATACATAGACTCATCCAAAACTCATCTCGGAGTAGGAGCTGCAGTAGTGACTGGTAATGTTGCATTGACCTTTGAACTTTCAGAAACAGCAACAATACTAACTGGAGAATTATTCACCATCCTTCAAGTGCTTCGGACACGGTTTCAATAATTTCAGATTAGTGCCTTACAACTCCTTCAACGGATTTATATCAAACACTCCATTGGAATATCCATCAAACAACAGTTTTTCTAACTCCAAACGCTCAACGAGAAAATCATCCTACTTTGGGTTCCTTCGTATGTAGNCGATCGACAACCCAAACCAGGGAACAACAATGTATAGCCCTCATACCGACTTGAAACAATACTTCAAGCACATATTGTTGAGTAAGTGGAACATTGAGTGGCAGAGTAAACCATCCAAACTAAGAGAATGGAAACCCAAAGTTGGACCATGGAACTATGGAGCACTGAAAAGAAGGGAACAAGTTTTGATCACCCGACTTCGATTAGGAGACACCAAACTCACCCACGAATACTTGATATCTCTAGCAGATCAACCACAGTGTCACATTTGTGAAGTTGCTCTGACAGTACAACATATCATAGTTATGTGTCCAGTGTTTCAATTAGAAAGGGAAATGTGCAAAATATCACAGGAAACTCAGGAAACCTTGAGCTATTTTAGCGCTAACAAGATTATGAACTACTTAAGTGCTCTGAACTTGTCCAACAAAATAGAATTTGGTGAATTACTGCTTGTAAATATCTTTTCCGCCACTAATAACCACAAGGTTGATGCGCTTATTTTGAATGAAAAAAACAGCCAAAATTGAATTGTTGACCAATCTTACGACCTTGAGGAAGTATATAAAACATTTGTCGACACGTTGTCAGTAAAAGCTATGGAATTTCAAGAACGTGATTCAGGTATTATATGTCAGCCATCAAACAAATTATGTTTTCACAGATTGGACTCTGGAGAAAGTAATTTTTATCGAAGTGAACATCAACAAATATAGCCATCTCAGGGAATCTTTCTATATCAAACTTTCAGAATTCATCGCTTTGTGAGGGCAGTTGTTAATGTGGGGAATGAGGACCATTTCTACTTCGCTTGGGCGGTGACACCAGCTCTGCGACCAGTGCAAACGAGAAGTTCTGAAGAAGCATCATATTCATCCTTCAAAGATGTACTTGATGTTGAAGGTATAGATTTTCCAATGAAATTACGTGATATTTCAAAATTCGAGAACATAAATGATTGTTCAGTTAATATTTATGGGTTAGAAACAACCTTCGAAAACAACAAACCGAAATACGAAATTGTTGGTCCTCTTCATTATGCGCGGTGGAAACTCGGTCGCCATGTATATTCATTGAACATCACTGATGAATTTGGTAATAGCCACTTCTGCTGAATAAAAGATCTGTCAAGATTAGTTTCAGCACGAATTTCATACCATGGACATAGGATGTATTTTTGTGATGGGTGCTTGATGTATTGTTCAGACGAACGCAAATTATTGTGACATCAGTTGAATGATTGGAATTTTATTTGTACCATCATTTTGAAAACAAGAATCAAAATTGATAAATGTGGTAGGGCTGTACCGGAAAATGTATTGAAATTAGAAAATTTTTAAAGGCAGTTGGAAGTTTCCTTCGTATTGTGAGCTAATTTCAAATCAATTCTGAAGTCTATACATACAAATGACCGGATCGAACACGCACCTACACAAATCAATTATTTACCCACGAGCCTTACTCATTTTCATACCAAATTCGTTGTTCTTTCGATGATTCAGCCTTCAAATTTGTTCTGTATCGTGGGCCGGCTGCTGCCAAAGTATTTGTAGCCAGACTGGAGTCTGACCTGAGTGCTATCTACTATACATATCTAAATCGCATCGTGCCAATGGAGTCATTAATTTGCTGATAGTTGCGGTATTTGTCGGAAACCCTCCGAATTGGGTGATGTCAGAGTGAGAGATCATTGCCACCTGACGGGAGAAAAATATGGAACTGCACATCCTCGATGTGATTTGAATTACAAGTTACAGAATTTCGTTTCAATAATATTTCATAATATGGGCGTCTTTGACAGCCACTTGTACATAGAAGAGTTATAAGAATAAGGTGAATGCTATAGGTCGAACAAAAAAATACATTTCTTCCACTAAGCATCTATTGATGGGTACCTCAAACGATAAATTTGATGAATTTGAATAACAATTCCTAAAGCTAAGATCTATCGATAGCTTCAGATTTATGGCGTCATCACTGCAGCAGTTAGGAGAGAGCTTGTCAGATGAGCAATGTTTGAAACACGAAAGTGTTTTTCGGAAATTGAAAAAAAATTTTTGATGAGGCAGAAAATACCAGGATAGATTGTACTGACCAACCATCAAAATCCGATTTTTATGATCAATTGAATGATGAACATGTATCTGACGATGATTATGAGAGGGCAAAACTTGTATGGTCCTTGTTCGATTGTGAAACATCAGGACTATTCAGGTTTGTATTTGAAATTGAATGTATGAATTTTTTACGATATATTCAGGTTCGTATTTTGAATCAAATGCATTAATTTTATACGTTACATTCAAAAGATTTCATAATATATGTCTGAATGAATATAAATTGGATCCAGCCCACTATTTAACCTCTCCCAACTATGCTTGGGATGCCATGCTCAAATATACTGGTGTAGAACTGGAATTGCTCACGGATATTGACATGATAACTTTCTTCCGAAAAGGTATACGTGAGGGTATGAGTCAGTGTTATGAACGAAACATATTGCCAATAATCGTTTTCTGCCAGATTATGATGAAATTGAAGCATCATCATTCATCACTTATTTGGACGCTACGAACCTCTATGGTCACAGTATGTCCCAACCATTACCAACAGGTGAGTTTTCATGGTTATCCGAACAAGAAAATCTTCAACTGGATATCATGGGCGTTCCAGGTGATGATCCTAGGGGTTATGTTTTGGAAGTAGATGGCCATTACACTGAATAACTCCACGATGCGCATTCGGATCTGTCATTTCTTGTAGAAAGTATCATTCCACCCGGTTCCAATTCAAAAATACGCAAATTAATACCTAACCTCGATGATTAAAAGAGACATTGTTCATTATAGGGCTTTGAGGCAAGCAATCGAATGATTACAATGATGCCATGAATTGATAG
>WOGR01017673.1:0-12151 GCA_015342045.1 Leptinotarsa lineolata | reverse complement strand
CACATATTGAGAAAAAAGAGGGTAATCGTCCAGAATGGTGTAGGTCGTGTGAAAAAAATCCAATGCCAACGTTACCACGTTGATCTTTGGATCCATCGGTGAAAAAATATATTCGATTGGCAAATTGTTGCTCGGCGAGTCTAAGGAAATCCTGGTGGTTATCGTTATCTTTGGAGAGATTCATTTCGTGGTAGGGAATTGGGAAGATTTGACCATGGAAACTACAACGGTAACAAGGAAAATTGGGAAGCAATATAATATCTGGGATGTGGGGTTCTAATCTGATATATGCAGTGATGATGGGAGGAAGACAATTGAGCCGCCAGTATGTAAAATATTTAATATATGTATCATGCAACTCCATTACGGAATGAATATTAGGATTCACGTAAGATAACAATTTGGAAATGCATCTCACTCCCAGCCAATTTCGTCTGTGAGCTAGAGGCATTTCGGAGCTTTCTGAGAGTAGTATTGTGGTGGGTGTTGATCTCATAAAACCCAAAGCTACGCGCAATGCTTGATATTGTACCTTATCAAGCTGATATAACACAGTTTTCGAGCATCTGCCAAAAAATATGCTGCCGCTGTCAAGATGTGGACGAACTAGAGCTTTATATAATAGAATCAAGGTGGAAGGAGCGGCCCCCCATCACGTTCGACATAGAGATCTCATTGAGTTTATTCCCTTTTGTGCTTTTGCACAAATCATATTTATATGTGGGCGCCATGATAGCTGATGATGGAAAATTATGCCCAAGTATTTTACCTCTTGTGTCCACGGAATGGGGCTGTTGTTGATAAGTATGTGGTCGCGGATTTCGGGTATATGTTTATTGATGAAAGAAATTGCTTGGCACGTACTAGTGAAAAGAGATAGCCCATGGTCTTCAAAAAAGTTGTGAATTCTCTCCAGAAACGTATCAAGATCATGTATAAGTTTTCGAGTGTCTGTGCCGGCGCTTATCAGTGCTAAATCATCAGCATGCCCAAATGAATATACTTGATCTTCCACTAAATGTTTCAAGGGATCACTATAAATATTGAAGAGGATAGGACTAATTGGCGATCCTTGCGAAGACCACGGTCGGCAGATTCAGGTCCTATTATGCACCCTGATATTGGGTATTGGATATAGATTTGCCGGTCAGTAAAAAAATGTCCAATCAATGTTGCGAGATCACGTGGAATTGTACACTGAGCCAATCTTTCCAACAATTTGGGGATGAGAACATGATCGAAAGCTGACTTGATGTCTAACAGGACCATTACCACATTGTTACCTGATGCTAAATTAGATGCAATGATAGAATAAATTCCAATAAGGTTCTCGGTGGTACCTCTACCTCGTCGAAAGCCTGACTGTAACGGATTGAGCAAATTGAGATGTTCTACATGCCAATCCAATCTATTTTTTATCATGAGTTCTAGAAGTTTACCAGGGCAAAATGTGAGCGTAATTGGTCTCCACCCCGACACTGTTGATATATCTTAGCCTTGTTTGGATTAAGGTAAAGTAACTATCGTTTCCATTCTATTGGAATGGTAATAGAACCATTCAGGATTCTGTCAAAAACGTTCAATAAGCTCACAAATCCGGCCGGCGGTAAATGTTGCAACATACTGTAGGTTATAAGATCCAGGCCCGGTGCGGTATCCCGTTTGTGCCAGAGTGCGGCATGCAATTCATCCAAACTGAATGGTATACTGGGTTGAACCTGAGAATTTTCCACGGGGGTGATGCTGGCAAGAAGTGGCTGTGTTAAGGATTGGAGCATAACTTCAGCAATGTCGTTGTTTAGTGGAAGATTTCGTCGGGATGGTTGTCTAGAGTTGGCAAATGCTCGAACTGAAGCCCATACACTTGAGGTGGGAGTGTCAGGTGAGAGTTGTGCACAAAACATTTGGAAGCTTTGTTTCTTTTTCTCTCGCAACAACTTCCTGGTGTGTGCTCGTACCTTACGTACGTTGATATAATTTTGCATATGAGGATGGGCTTTGTATTCTCGAAATGCGAGTATCCTTGCTGTAATTGCTGCTGTGCAATCAGCGTCCCACCAATGATGTTGAGGCCTTGTTCCTAGAGAATTTTTCTTTGGTATTGCTGAATCAGCAGCATCCAAAACAATAGTAACCATATCTTTGTAAGGCAAATCCTCACTGCATATTTGGTTGAGTAACTGTTGCTCATATCGAAACCAATCAGCTTTTTTAGTGTTATACGTTTTTCGATGGTGAGTTGTATTTGATTATGTAGTTATAGGACTATTCAAGTGACATATAAAGGGAAAATGATCACTCATTCCAGCATCAGGAAGCACGGTCCATTCTATACTGTGTGATAATTGTGGAGAACACATGGCAATATCGGGAGAACTTACATCAATACCTGGAGCAGTCAGTCGTGTGGGACTACCATCTTTTAGTATGACTAAACCGTTCTCTCCAATAAAGTCCAGTAACTGTGAACCCTGTCTATTTGAAATACCAGAACCCCATGATGGGTGTTGTGCATTCATATCCCCAATGATAAGTAGTGGCTTTATAGATGAGTTCACAATATTGTTCAGAGTATGTGAAAAGTGTGGGGTTTCTCTAGGAACATATATGCTAATAAGTGACATATGTTTTAGTTCAATACCTAATATTTGTATATTATCATGCAACGGAGTATTACTGAAGTCGATAATATTGCAAGGGATGTGGTTTTTTATAAAAATTGCGACTTCGCCTCGTCCGTCATCTCTGTCCCATCTTATGTGATTGAAACCCCTAAATTTGGTACTATATTGTGGTTGTAAGAAAGTTTCATTGAGTTTTATGATATCCACCTCGTGATCTCGAATGTGTGACACCAATAAATCATGATTTTGAAAGTAACTATGTATATTCCAGTGAAGAATCTTTGCAGCCATTTTCTTTTAAAAATTGTTTGTTGAAAATGGATTTTGAAATAGCGATTTAAAGTTGTCACAATCCAAACGATATTTGCTAGTTGCGACAAACGAAACGTTGATATTACCTATATGCGAGAGAGATATCCGAGTGCCATGAGATCCCCAGTCGGACATATTTGACGGCTGACAATTTATACTTAACATCAAAAGTGAAGCAAACGAAATAAATAGTAACTTGCGACTTATGTAATACCCTGGTGAGATATCTATCATTTGAGAGACATGTCCGCTACATGGGTGAATAACCCATTCAGCAGGTTTATTCAGACAAGGCATAAGAACCCTCAAGTGTCTCGGGTCATGGCAGATATCTCTCTGTGCCGTGGCCAACAAGCCTGAGTTGCAGTGCCAGGAAGAAGACTAGATAATATTCCTCGCCTTAACCGTAAAATATATAGAAAATGTTGGGATGTAAACAAAATTAACAGCGGCAGCTATGGTTGTAATATTCGGTTTTTTAAAGAAATTATAATGAATTAAAGCTAACATAATATATGTACTGGAGTTGTTATTATTATTTGTTCGTTTTGTTAGTATATGTAAGCTTCCCGAAAAAATCTTTGATAGTTTGATTTGGTTGAAAGGTATCCTTTGAATTATCTCTCATCTCAGAAGGGAGGTTTGGTATAACGGGAATATTGGCAGTTCCATTAGAGGAATCTGAGGTATGTACCTCAAGTGGAGATTTAGTTTCTATTGGAGTGGTATTGTGATGAAAAGAACTATTGTAGATTGGGGAATTCACAGGAGTATGGTGTGTTTGAGGGAGTAATAGGTTTCGATGGGTACTTTCGTCTTATCCTGACTTTTCTATTGGAGATGGTCTCCTGCGTTTTGACTGTGCTGTTATTCTGGCGTAAGAGTTTTCACGTTGTGAGTGGGTTTACTATGGACCGTAGAAGGAAAGTTATGACTGCTACGTTAAAAGGATTGTGGGCTGGCTCTCCGTTTCAATGGTGGATAAACTTGTGCAGCTTCGTAATAAGACAAATTCTTATGTGCCATTAGTTCATTAATTAAACCCTGCCTTTCAAATTCCTTACAGCATTTCTTGTCATTGGCTAAGTGTAGGCCATCACAAAAGATGCATTTGATGGGAGCCATACAATTACTGGTATGATTCCCTCCGCGGCGAGGACATCGTGCTGCACTTCGACAGTTTTTGGCTGGGTGGCCAAAACGAAGGCAGTTTTGACATTGACGGATAGGCGGTATGTATGCCTCGACTCGTGTCGAGTATTTAAAAATAGTAACATCCTGTGGCAGTTTATTACCTTGAAAAGTAACTAGCATAGTTGTGAATGGCACATATGCTACTTCTCCATCAATTACAGTTTTTCTATTGAATCAATGAGCCTCAATGATTTTTAGAGAGGATTTACCGAATTCGATAACATCTTCTGGATCGATTGATAGACCCACGTCTCGAATAATATCCTTAATTGTAATGAAGCGTTGGGGTATATATACTGCATAGCATTTCGAAAGAATAGTGGGATTCGTTAACAGTTCACTTGCATCCTGAGGATTAGAAAACTGTACTCCTATTCGGTTATTACCCTTTTTGGTAAGGCTTATTACATTTTTAATGTTGGCAAGGTGGAATATTTTACCCAGATCCATGGGATGTAGTAAAGTTCCTTGCTTTTTCTCAACCATAACCAAGAAAGGTCCAAAATCTGTATTGGTGTAAGTAGTTTTCCTTTGTAACTTTCGGTACAAATCATTCATTTGTGTGAGCATATTGTGATCATGTTTAAATTGTTCTGATAGGATACCTAATTCTGAGTATAATTTTTCTATTGCCTGGGACTGCGCAGGAGATAGTTGGTGTAAGGTTTATGAATGTTTGTGAAGAAGGAGCTAGGAGGTTATTTAATATCAAGTTTGAGTTGTCTGTTGCCATGTTTTCGTCAAGGGGATGGCACCCAGGAGGACCGGGGGAGTTGTCCCCCATCGACTGTTAAACTACACAGGGCTCTAAGCAAGCGAAAGTTTTGACTCACTGATATTTTTCAAAGTCGCACTCACACGAAATTAGCGTAGTCAATGGTAAAAATAACCGATTTCCACACTAACTTTCAAATTCACCTCGTTTCACACGTGGTTAACCTCAACCTTTGTTTTTATTATTGGATTTGACATTTGACACAGTTTGAATCATTCCATTCTGGCGACTCTTATTATTAATGACGTCATTAGGAATCGTTTTTGAATACACTCTGGAATACGATTAAACGCCAGAAAACATATCATGGTAATGTCCGACAATACCTACCACAGAGAAGCGACATTAACGTCGGATCCTTTGATGTTCGGTGTCCCAACTCCGAACCAAAGAATTTTGATTAATAAACAACCTGGTTCACTGAGAAAAATGATAGCGATATTTACTAATAAAAATACATACTCTTACGTTCTAGTTTAGTACGTGGGCTCAATGTGAAATATAAAATTATAGTGTGAAGGGCATCTTACTTCATTCAATGTTCATATTGCTAATTGAACAACTTTCGCAGTAACAATAGAGAATATTCAACTATGTTGCCAATTTATTATTATCTGTGATGAATTGGCTTTTAAGAAATAAGTTAAATTACTTTATTTTGTAAATCCAATTCATTAGATAGAAAATTAAAATGAAGTTACGATAATAGAATTATAGAATCATTTTATATCCTCTGAAATAAATAAGTCCACTAAGGATCAACATATGTGACTCTTGTTATTTTATGTGAACCTAACTTAAACTTTCATTAACAACATCAATACAATCTGAGGGTTCTAATTAGGTAAGGTTCCGAATGAAAAAATAATGAAACAAGATATTTTACCAAATCCTCCTAATTTAAAAATGTGACAGAATCTTTAGTTTCCTTTTTACAGTTTTACCTTTGCTATTATTGATATCTCTATTAGTATATTTGATACTATAGAAAATTTTCATTCTTATGAATAGCTTAATTATGTACATTTTTGGAAAATTTTCACAAGGATGAAGAAAATCTACATCCTTCATTAGGTTGAATAATATATTCGAAACTGCTCCCCCAGTAGAAATTTCTGTGAATCGGTTGTTAAATAAACATTCCAACTGATATATAAAATCAATGAATTTATCTGGTGGTGAGCGCAAATTTCCAAACATGTTTTTTTCCGTAGTATAAGCTTTGAAATAGCTTAACAGACGATTTACATCCAAAGTCCTGAACTTCGTGCTGAAAGAGTGACAAACATAACATGTATGAACTTGAAGAGCTTTTTATAAAATGTATCCACAAACGTAAATGAATGAATCCTGAGTACATACATCTTCATTTTTATAATCATAATCCGGAAGGGCAAGGGCTGGAGAAAAGTGATTCTCATCTGGTATAAATATATCATTTACGTTTGTGGATTGCATACTGATTAATAAATCATCAAAATCATTCTTACAATTCATATGATTGGAATGAAAATGATTTTGGCAAAACAACTTCCGGAATGCCCTTTGAAATTGTATGGGGGTCGGATTAACATTATTTCCGCATTGCTGTCTCACAGCAACAACAAAATTTTCAAGACAATCTGAATTGAGTCGTCTCGTTTTTGAATATTTATAATTTGATTTGGAAAGCTCATCCCATATTTTAATTACACTATTCATGGAAATGATCCAACATTTTCGAAATCTGACTCGATTTGTAACATTTTTGTCCTCTGAATTCAAAATTTCAAGATTTTTCAAAAACGTTAGAGCCTCTTCAAAAAAATCTAATTGGAATTTCGAACCTTCAAAAACGTTTTTATATTTATAGGGATGTCGTAAAGAACACGAATTCAACAAATCAAAAAGGTTATTGAATTTCTCTATTACTTGTATTGTACCAAAAGAAGAAGCAGGAAGTAAGTTCATTGCCACGAATGCATTCATTCCACTGGCAACTGTACGGCTTAGAACTTGTGTTGCTAGACCTACCTCATTATGTTTGCTCAGTGCTTACAGACTAATGGAGACAACTAAGCCCTAGAATGACGTGAGACAACCAAGTCGACGCATGCGTCTACGAAAAAGGGACACAAAATGGCCGTCTTTGTCACTTCTCTATGGTAGGTATTCTCGGCCCATATATTTATCATTACAAAGATAGAAATTTACTTGTTAAAAATTTATGTGCTGCAAAATCATTATTGCAAGTTCAACAGATTTTGTGTCACATCAAATTGATGTCTTAGAGGCCGTTAATGTCACAAATCAACTGGATCGTTATCTGCCATAAGTTGTCAGATTTCATTAAATCAAGTCAAATTATATATTTTGATCGAATATGGAGTACTAATAGTAATAATAAAAGTGTGTTCTGATATTCATGAAATTTTGTGTTCTGCAAAGAATACATACAATGTGTTCATCACATCGAGCTTCAATTAGAAGTTTGAGGGGAAGGAGCGGAATTATCAAAAAATGTTTCCTATGAAAGTTTCAGGGATTTTTTGAAATATTTTCAAATATACAGGGTAAACAATAGAAGCATGGCATATCAAAGTTAGGTTTCTGAAATGGAATGAGATATATTGCTCTCCATATGCGGATTGCATTAGGAGAGTACTTTAGAAAATATATTACTATATGGATATATAACGAGCGTTTCAGAAGTAATGCCAAAAATAATGTTGAAAAGCTGATCTATTCAACTTTTTCCATTTTTAGGTTTTGAAAATGTAACTCTTTGATTATTGAATGAAAACTTTTATCTGATACTGGATAAATGGAAACCTGAAAAACATTTTTTTTTAATTTAATTTTCAAAATGTGATTTTTCCTTGAAAAGCCCTTTTAAAGAATATGTGATTGTACACAAAAATTTTCGACTGAAAATTTAATATTTAATTTTTCATCAACCCATTGGGATATATACAAAAAGATAATTTTTAAGTACAAAAAAGCATAAAAATTTTAGAAAATTCTCATAAGGAAATAATGACGCAAACTCTATTGTTAACTATATTGAAACTATTTACAATAGATTTTAGATCATAAAACTAATTTTATTTGGGATAAATGAAACCGAAAAAATTCAGGGCCAGATTTCCTATAAATTACTGAAAAAATTTCATTTATTATTATTATTATAAATTACAAAGTGGAATCTATGAAATACAATTTCTAGTATCTGTCAAATTACTTTTCAGAAATAAATGAAGCATAACTAAAAATCTTTGTTTTAAATATAATTACAAATATATTGTTGTTCTAAAATTGTTCGTTTCGTTAACCAGCTGACGAACGTCAACCCTCAGAAGTCGAAACTTGTGCGAGCAATGGATTAACGAGGCCTTACCTTTTAACGTACGATTACCCAGCACAGTAGCCCGGCGGGGAATCGAACCCCGGTCTTCCGCTTGAAAAGCATATGTGCTAACCTCTACACTATATAACTACATATTTTAATGAGTTTATATTCATCATTAATAATTTGAATTATTCAGCGAGTATGAGTGTTCCAATCTTGAAAAAAAAACTATTTTTCAACTACAAACTATCCTGCATTGTTTTAGTGACTCCCAGGTATTTTTGCACTAAATTTTAGATAATGTTAATAGAATGTCCAACTCAGTTTAGGGGTCATCCTCCATACTCTATATTTAAATAAGATACTGTTTTTCCTTTTGGAAGATTTCTAAGTTAAATAAACAATTAGGAAGACATAATTACAATTAGAGAAGAATTAACAACAAGAAATCATTACATTCAATGGTAGAAATACCCTATTGATTTCAAAAGACATATTGGGGAACAAAATCAAATTTCTATGGCTCCCAAAATGCTTCAATGGGATATAATATAACCTTTATTAATCCCAATCCCAAGAATAATTAAATGTTTATAGTAGGGACAATGTAAGGCACATATTGGGAAAAAGAACAAACTGAGAATAATTGAATAGAACTGGCAGATACTTCTTGAAAATCCATATTTAATCTCATTAATACAATACTACATTTCAATGTATGATTTTCACTATAAATGGTTTTACCAAAACTGTGAATAGTGTTTCACTATACAATAGCTTTATCAAGAGTTAAAACTGAGTTGATTCTAAATTGCAAACTATTCTATACCTAACTTATTACCTACTTACTTTCTATGTAAATCTACCTGAAAATGAACATGAATCTGTCCATTTCCAGGTAGATGTTTTTCATTAAATTAAATTAAATTGTTTCAGGTAGATTTAAGTAGAACATAGATCATAGGTAAATTATTTCAGGTAGATTTAGGTAGAAAGTAGATAATAAGTTAGAGTCTAAAATAGTAATTTAGAAGCAACTTAGTTTCAACACTTGAGGAAGCTATTGTAAAGTAAAATACCTACAGTTTTGGTAAAACCATTTATAAAGAATAATACAATAAATAAAAATATTTAATACAAAATTGTCAATCCATTTCAAAATATATTCTTTTAGTTGTGTTTCGAATTTCATGCAATTCATGCATTGCAATTTTTCACCAAATTTGCTATTAGGTAGTTGTGAAACTATATTTTTCGGGTATTTGCCATGTATTGTGATCATGAATTGAAAGTAACTTGGGATGGGTCTTCTTCAACAATCCTCACAGCGACTTCGTAATACATTTACTAATAATATCTATGTGCATGAATTGTAAATTTTTCGTATGTAGTAATGAAAAACAAGAAGTATCGGTGACACTTATGGAATTGAATTTATATTCATTCATACTTGGAACACCAATTTAGGTTAATATGAAGTATGGAATCAACAACTTACTTTCTTTCGAAGTTTTCCTCTGATATGACATAACCTCTTCACTCCATCAAAGCACATTGCCTCTAATCTACCATTTCCTAACATTTTTGTTACTTGTGCATACTCTTGGCCATCTTCTTTGAACACTAACTCACGTTTTTCTGTTTCATTTTCATTTTTACCCCTTCTACGATTTTTACCTCCTTTACCTGAAAAATAGAATATTATTAGAATTGAATTCATACAAATATAACTTCAAATTACTGTTAAAAAATTTTTTTTTACAAAAAAATTCATTGGTGAAAGACTATAACAAATATTTTCCACCATGAAAATGTCGACATCAGGGTTTTCTGATACTTCATATGCCAAACAAGTTAATTGATGCATATATTGGACATAATCCAGCATATTTGGGTGCACCTACCTTTATTTTTCGGCATTTTTCTTTGTTGAAAAGTAACACTTTAATTTGATATACTCTTCCCAATATTTTCCAAAATATCGAGAGAAAACGTCACTGTCCACTTCGACCAGTCTCTTGACAATGGCTAAAAGAAATAGGACCATAGAACACAGTACCAAAAAGTCATGGAGTAATGGAGAATTTGTCAGCATTGCCAACTTAAAATTTTGATACATCAACTTCCTCGAAATCAGAGGCGTTTTCTGGCGCTCATGTATTCAAAACGTATTCGTGTTTTATTCAAATAGATTCATTCTGGCGTTGAAACGATAACTTCACATCAACTATTATTTGAAACGTATTCATGATGATTCAAAACTAGCGTAAGGTTGGTTTTGAAACGGAAATTGACGTCACAGTACGTCAGTTGTCAGTTTCTGCTTTATTTTGATCATTTTAGTTTATAAAGTGCTGAAAATTTTTTATTAAATACGTTGTAAAAATGTACAAAATAAAGCTAGGAAAATATTATATGCAAAAATCCGATTCTGATTGAGGTTACAGAAAATTGAAAAGTTTATTTTTATCATTAATTTTGACATCTGACACAAATTGAATTATTCCATTCTGGCGAATCTTATTATTAATGACGTTTTAGTGTCATATTTTTACTTAACAGTTCACAAAAATGTAACATATATATGTCGCCAGGGGTATATTTATAGCGGGTTTCAAAATTGGGCATTTCGAATTTTTCATTATGAAGAAATTGAAGTTTTATTTGTAATTGCAAGCAGTGCTCACAGTTTCATTAGTGGAATGTACTTATTGAAATAAAAATATCTCAAAACTGGGACGTATGCCCCTTCCCTAGGTAAAATATTTATTAAGATACATTCCCACTGTGCAATGATTCCGTTGCTTCACTTTATCAGTGATATTAAAAATCGTGGACGAATACATTCTTGAATCTCGGAACGTTTTAACATTTGGAGCGCGATCATCAATTTGATTTACGAAAGCAAAAATCAACAGGCGATCATCCTACAAATTATCTAAATGAACAATTCGTTCAGGCCAGTCTTCCCTTACCTACGCAGTAGGTTCATAGACTGACACCCATCAGAAAACAACTACTCCCCTGGCTAATACTACGAAGCCAGTCTTCAAGTATGCCCACTTACTATAGGTGAAATGTATTTCCTTATACGAGGATTTGGGCCATTCGGATATGCTGTTGGTTAGTACCTTGTCTACAAGCAGAGGGGGCGATGACAGATATATGTTGCTTGTCGCTCGCTTCAGCTTTGTTCAACTATGATACTCTGAAAATTTTGATTTTCAATTATGGGATGTAGGACACTAACCTTGTCCTGACGAGAGGCCAAATAGCTCGAACCCGTTCAGCAAGTGTGCTCGTTATTCCCACAATTGAAAATCGATTCCGGCAGTTGTATCGCTAAAAGCCTATGCAAGAATTTCTTTGGTGAAGACTCCTGCACTGACACCTTGAGGATATAATCAATCGCTGTTTGTGATATTAGCCAGGGAAGTTGTTTTCTGATGGCTGTCAGTCTATGAACCTACTGTGTAGGTAAGGGAAGACTGGACTGAACGAATTTTGTTCACTTAAATGATTTGATTTATAGTCAAACTTCAAGTATACCCATTTACCATTGGTGAGACCATACTACATATAATACCTACCTTTGTAATGATGCAGTCGAAGTTTTGGTCATGTTTGGCATGAAAGTTTACTGTTTAACCCTGATGTTACACCTCTTCAGATCGTATTTGTTCATCAATTGAATGCTGTTGTTCCTCAAAGACCTATATTGTTTTCAAAGGATTGTCTTCTATTCGCTCTGTCTATTATTTCGCTCCAAAACTATATAACGTGCTTCCTCCCGAAGTAAAAAAAAATCCCCACACTTCCGAAACATTATAAACAATACTCGCATAAACAACTTATTTAGACATACTTGATAGCCAAAGATATCACCCAAATATTTCCAAATCCACCAATCTGTTTATC
>WOGR01017574.1:0-13327 GCA_015342045.1 Leptinotarsa lineolata | reverse complement strand
TTGGATAATGATCGCTAACGCTTGATTGTATTATTAATGACAAAACATTTACATTCAAATCTTCGTGCTGGACAAATATATGGTCTAG
Organism: Leptinotarsa lineolata; assembly: GCA_015342045.1. Classification (NCBI taxonomy): domain Eukaryota; kingdom Metazoa; phylum Arthropoda; class Insecta; order Coleoptera; family Chrysomelidae; genus Leptinotarsa; species Leptinotarsa lineolata. Next base: position 13,239 of record WOGR01017574.1, on the reverse strand, counting down.
GCATGATTTCGAATTTTCTTTGATTCTAGTATACTCATTTATAGCTGATATGAAACCATATACATTGAGAATATTTAGGTAAGATATAGTATCATCATCTGTAATATTAATGTTTATATCGCCAATAATGGTCTTGAAATCTGCTTTATATTGTTCTTTTTGTTCAAATAATTCATATCAGTCATATCATCCAAGTAACAACATATCTACGGTCATCTACAGTATGAAAGAGTATTCACGGTAAAAGGCAAGTTAGCATAATGAATATTTTTTGGCAGAAAGCAATTCAGCATAATAATTATCGGTAGATAGCAAGTCAGCATAAATAAATCCCGGTAGATGTTTGAGTTGCATTTTGTGTCACTGTAGGCTGCAGGGTAGGACTCAGGAACGTAACTATTAGTCGAGTACTACCGAAACCGTGAGAGATGGTTAAAAACCCGCAAAAACTACTTTAGCGCGAAATATTAACGTGACATGTCTTGCAAAAATTGAACCCACCTGTCTATGCGTGAAACAATTGTTTGTTTACTTGAGACACTTTTCACAGCATCGCAATCCGTAAAAATTCTGAACTCATTTCCGGTGAGTTGCTCTTACAAAATCATCCAAAAATAATTCTGTATGGGCGTGGTTAGATTCACTGACAAATATTGTTGGAGATTTCAGAAATTATATTTATTCAAATCCTATATTCAATCATAAATTACCAATGATATTTTATACAGTCACGAGCCGGAAAGGCTTTGCAGGAATATTAGTTCAAAAATCTGAAATCAAAGAAAATTCTGTTGGGTATTTCAATAAACAACTGGAATTGAGAAAACTTTTTTCCACCCATGTAGATAGTGGTTTCTTACATGAGGATGAGGGTGGATGATGTTCTGATGTTTCAGAATGAAGTGAATACCTCTCATTTGTTGTCAAACATAAAATGTGGTAAAATGGTTTTTACATAAAATGTGGTAAAATGTAAAAACCAATTTACCACACTTTATATTTGACAACCAATGAGGAGTATTCACTTTATTCTGAAACGTCAAAACATCATCCACCCTCATCCTCATGTAAGAAACCACTATCTACATGGCTGGAAAAAACGGGGAAACCGAAAACACTCGGAGCCCGAGAGATTGAATGGTCAACTCGTGCTAGCCAGGCGAAAACATTGTTATTAATTTAATTTTTTATATCCAGATCGGAAAAGGGGTGATGGTTTAATCGTCAAGTTCAATTGTGGATTGATATATCTTTGGGTAAAATATATTTATACGATTATTATATCTGCTTTCTTATAAAGCAGCGGCGGGATAGATCATTGAACAAAGGTAGCAATTTTCCCTATTAATTGATTAGTTTAAATAACATTTCCTTGATTATATGATCTTTGAGAAGAATATATTTTTGATGACGAATATAAATATACATCAAGCTGACTATAATTATACATGGATTAATGTACGCTGTACCATAACAATCTGAGTAAGTACTTATTTATAAGGTAGTTGGTGATCACAAGTGGAATATTTACTTTTCGCATGTACAAAACAAGGGGATTGAGCAATCTCACAGGCCTGCAGGCCTTCCATTTAAAATTTTACATGAAACGAACGTACTAGTTATTCTTTGGAAATATTTCTTCTCCTTTTTGCCTTGCTTACTTATGAGCACACGATATTAGTCAATGATATTTGAATAAAAAATGCCGACAGTATTAAATAAATACTAAGTTCAGTATTGATGATTTCTGAATCATTCATACAGAGTATATGAAATTAATGCTGGGTTCAGTATTGGTGATTTCCGAATAATATGTTATTTCATTGTACAGTGTGTACGATATTTCGATGTATTGGATCAATACAGCGCCATAACTTAGTGTATGGAATGAATACTGAGTTCATTATTGATGATTTTCGAATCATATGTTATTTTATTGTGCAGTGGCTACAATAATACGATATGTATTGAGATCAATACAATCGTATACCAATACCAAAAGCAGCACTAGATCTCTGATCCAGATTTTTAGTTTCGAACTCATTGATGGATTTCAACTTGGAAGGAAGATATAGATTTCAACCATGAAGGCTACAATGACATTCTGGTCTATATTTTTTGGAAATCAAAAAGGTAGACAGATTCAAGCCTCAAAGCTACCGATGAATTTAGGTATTCTAGTTCAAAGACGATAAACCACACTCTAAAGCAGTGAATGATCCCAATCTCAAAAGCAGAGATGTATTTCAACTTCAACGATGGAGATGGATTTGAACTCGAATGAAAGAGATGGATTCCAATCCTAGTGGCAAAAATGGATTTCAACCTTAAAGGAAGGTTCAATGAACGATGATAAGTTTTTTTTGAGAAGAGTAGATGTCTCGTGGAGATCATTTTTCATGTACTCTATTAATGGTACCTGTTTCCAGAAGTGATGATGAATTTGGAATCAATAGATTTTGGATTCAGAACTATAGTGGCTCTAGCAACCATGGGTTGCTGAAGTCGAAATCTATGATGGAACTAAACCCCAATTGTAATGATGGAGTTAACTTCCAGGTTTTCAGTTCTACATGATAATAGATTTGAAGTTTCAATATACTTGGATTTGAATGTGAATGGATGGTGTTCGAATATTCCACTTCCATAAGTAATCATGGTTTTCTTCTCCAAAGGCGACAATAGTTTAAAACTTCTATTGTGAATATTCCTTTCAACGTCAGAAGTAGTGATGGAATTTAACCCCAAGAGCAGAGGTCAATTTTATTCCTAAAGTAGGAGCTGGTTTTCAAGTTCGAGGTTTCAGCTTGTCAAGCTCAAAGGCAGAGATGGGCATGGACTTCAAAAGCAGAGGTTTTCAGATTCAATATCAGCAATGGAAACCAACTCCACAGAGATTTCAATTCTAAATACAGCAATGTGTTTCAGATTTAAACTCCTTGGATAGAGGTCGATATCAACTCCAAGTCAGCAATGGATTTCAGTTTCAAATTTTCAGGTCCGAGGTAGCGACGAATTCAAGTCCCAAAGGAACCGATAGGACGATCAAGAAGTACGAGTCGCTGACTAGCAACTTGCTGATCTAGATTGAAAATGCCATTCAAGCTCTTGGCGACAGGGAGTTCGTCAATAGTCTAGTGGGCATGCAAGGACAATTGGGTCATCCACATCGTGGAGAAGCCGTCTAAGTGCGTAGAGAAGGGCAAACTGGAGATCTTGCTCTTCAGTTGCAGTCAAAAATGAGGGTGAACAACCAACGTCCATACACGCCGAAAGAGGGTAAGATGATATCATATATCAACAAGTCATGGGAGCGGTTGGAGAAGGCCGGGCACGAGAGAGAACTAACACGCAGAGAGGAGCTGATTCGACAAAAGAAACTCAAATAATTAGTCGCCAGGTTCAACAGGAAGGCTAGCATGTGAGAGACTTGTTTGGGCGAAAACCAGAGTCCCGTGTTCCAAGGCAAGAAACACGAATTTTCATCAAGTATCGGCAAGCTTTATTCAAGAATACTTGACTAGATATGTAATTTTTTTGAAGGAGTTTAGAATATCTAGGGCACAAAATGCGAGAGAATGGTCTTGAGTCTGGTTCAAGGAAAATGACTGCAGTTAGAAATTGGCCTGCGAACGTTAATTCAGTAAGATAGTTAAGACCTAGGGTTAATTAGCTATTTGGAGGATCTGAAGTGATTACTTGACCACTAACATCCCTTACTAAGAAAGAACTGGAGTTGTAGTGGAAAAAAGAGCATAACACAGCATTCGAAACTATGAAAGATCTTTAGATAATGAGACCCAATTGGGCATTTCACGACAGTTGAGCAGAAACGGGCTTCATACCAACACATGCAAGATTGATATTGGCGGAATTCTGCTGCAAAGCAGGCAGATAATTCATTGAGACCTGTCATGTTCTTCAGTCTACAAAAGACAAGGAAAGGATAGCAGGAATAACGCTATCATTCATGTGAATTAGACACATGTTCAATAGTCTGAAGCAATTTAGAGTTCATTCGCTAGGTTTTAAATTCAAAGCCTTATGCAGGAAGAATAGCAGGAACAGCTCTGTCATTCATATGAATTAGAAACATTGACAATTGTCAATAGTCTGAAGCAATTATTAGGTAATTTTCTAGGATCTGAATCCAAAGTCATAATGGACTATGATACAGTTAGGATCACTCTCACCAAGAGATATGTCTCACTGAGAGACGAAAGATGGTGGCTATTACGTGGGAGTTCGATTTCAACATCGAATACCGCCCTGGAAGTATGATGGTCATGTAGATACCTTGAGTAGAGGTATTGCAGAGAAAATTTATAGGGTTATAGAATGGAATGCATTGCAAATCAATTGAAGAAAAGACTGGGTTCTATAAGCTCGAATACAAAATTCTTGCCGTGAATATTTCAACGAAGGGTTGAGCATTAGTTCATGTCAACAAGTCAATCATTCAAGAATTTCAGAAACTGAGGTGGTGTGTAATACGACTATCACCTCATTGCCATTGGGCAAGTAGAAAGACAAAACCGAGTAATGGGATATTCTCGTTATTTACATTCAATAAGGTTCGAATTCGACCATCAATCATTCGACTGGAAAAATTCCATATGAGCTTTGTCTCAACTCGGAGTCATTGAAGAGACTTGGAGGTCAGGGAGATTATGCCCCTGTCCCCGAGTCATGTAATATCAGGCCCGAGTAGCTCTTGAAAATGGAAATTTCAGAGGTATATTAGACGCCATCCAATCATAGTAAAAAACAAATCAAATGAAAGTTAAAGATATTACGATTCAAAAGATGCAAACCATTTCAATACGAGCTGGTTCAGCACGCTTGTTGAATGAAGCCTGTCAGTAGTAATGCGGGTAAGTAAAAAACTTTTACCGAAATAAGACGGTCCATTCGTTGTCATTAAGATTCCGGGAAATGATAGATATGAAGTCAGCGACATGAAGGGTTCGAGTAGATCTCGAGGAAAGTATACAGGAATATATGTCATAGATCAGATGAAACATTTCACGACCGATGCTGAAAGTGATGACAGTGATCAGAGTGTTCACTCTGAATGAAGAATGAAATATCTGGAAAGCGAGTTCGCACCGGAGTCAATTGATTCGAATGTTATGGTTTGATTTTGCAATTGATTTCTTTTATTTTCTTTCAGAAAGCTGGTAGTTTTCCTCTCGAAGTCGAGCGGAATAGTAGCGTGGCCTAATGTAAGAAACCACTATCTGCATGGGTGGAAAAAAACGGGGTACCCGAAAAAAACGGGGTACCCGATAAAACGCGGGGCCTGAGAAACTGGATGGGAATTAGTCAAGTCAGTCAACTCGAGCGAGCCAGGGGAGAACATTGTTATTCATTTAGTTATTTGTATCCAGATCGGAAAAGAAGTGATGGTTCAAAGTTCAATATATTTATACGATTATTATATCTGATTTTCTCATACCCAGTGAAATTTTTTCGATCAGAATATCATTTTTGATATTATTGTCGTCGATTACGTAATATAGAATTTTCGATTAAAATTTGTCAATTTGTGTTAAATTCTCCCAAAAATCCAGAAAATTGACCTATCTGTTCGAGTGACTTGACCTTCAGGTCGAGTTTTTGAGCTACTTCCGATTTCATAATTAAACAGTCACCCCCAAAATCTACAAACGCCATACCATAATGGGCTCATTTAAAAAATTTTTCCATTGCATTATTTGAAAGTCTATGTTTTAAATAGTACATCTGCAAAAATCCTGAATTTTCACTCTCTATCTTCCCCCTCAAATTAATTGTTGAATGTGACGTTCACCGAAATAGAGCGTGGTCAAGCTTGACGTCACATCAGTCGACTCGGCAACAAAGGAGTGCTGGCGGATAAGAGAAATACATGTGTTAAAGCCGTAGAAAGCAAATGTGTGTTGTTTACTTCAGTGTGTCAACTGCGCGAATATGAATAATGATAAAAAAGGACGTTACAAGTATTGCATCGTTCCTAAATGCAAGAATTCTTCGGTAACTGCACCAGACAAAAATTTTTTGTCTCAAGTAACTTAAAATCACGAAAGTTATGGCAGCGCGCTATGCGGAGGGCCGACTTTGTATCTGCAAAGGGGACGCATTTTTGTTGCGAAGATCATTTTAATGTAATGTGTATACTGGATTTCGGGTACAGCTTTCTTCCATGTATAGGCATAACAACAGCCAATAGTTGTTTCCATCGATACTCTAGGCTCTAGAAGAATACATGAATATCAAAATATTCAAGGTAAAACAAGGTACTTACCGTATTATTCCTTACTTACCTTCCCATTTTTATACCTCTCATTTCAGCGCCTATGTAGTCCCTACTGTTATTTAAATATTCCATCACCATAAAAATATCGACTTTAGGTAAATTTCCCGAATCAGTTCTACTAAAGCTGTCTTCTAATGAACTCATAATGGTCCTTAACTTTTGAATTGTTTTGAAAAGAAAAGAATTCAAAAATACGTAACACGTGGTGTTTTCAAACCAGAAAATAAAACAAAATCCGACGATGGCAGCGATTGTGGGATACTTGGGAGATGATTTACTTTTATAATATTCAATAAGTAACTAAATTAGCCTGAATGAGCCCATTGAATGTTTTTTCTAGAACTATGAAGATGGGTGGTTATTTCGAATTGATTTAACTTTTTCGACTTTAGTATCTTTTACGTCATTTCGTTTATACTGTTTATTGGAAGTTTATTTTGTAGAGAAATTACAAATTTTATTTCTGTTTCTACAGTTATACCGGTGATATCCGGCTCTCCCGCAACATTATTTTCCTTGGCACTTCTATTGAAACATGTTGAATGACTACTGTTGCGAAGTCTTGCAAATTCCAGTTGATATCTGTCTGTATTATTTTTGAGGTATACCCCCAACATCTTGAGATCTTGAATATGTAATGCTCGTTCACGCTGTTGGGTTGTCACTGTTACAACCCAAGAATTCGGCTCCGACTAACTGAGTGAAGACGGGAGTGTGGAGAAACATGCAAGTTAAATTTAAATTAATGATTGAATATCCTACAATTCGTAAAAGTGCTTTCATCTGCCCAAATAATATTTTTCAGGAAAACAGGAAGATCAGGTCTTCTTATTAGCCAATTACAAAATTCTAATCGCCTTTCGGGATCGCCTGGATGCAATTTTTGAGATATGTGTATTTTGTAACATTTCAAACCGCTTCTTTTGAGATGTCTCCAAGCACTTGTATGACAAATATTCATTTCCGAGAAAATTTGATGTGTGGATTTCCCCGGGTTCATGTTTATCTGCAAATTAATAATTTTTTTTGAAAAGGACACAATGTCTAACTTACCTCATACATACCTCACATCAAATTTTCTTCAGTTTCTTAATCCATTATGTCTCCGTATTTTTTCCTCGGCTTTTCAAATGAACCAAACTCGGTGTGATTGTCGTCTTTCGGGATACAAGTTTAAATTCTTTTCCGATGTCCTAACACTGTTTCTATCGTATTTATAATATATATGCATCATCAAGCAAAGCAGACCTGAAAATTATAGATACTGTTCACAACACAGCAATAAGACAAGCTCTTGGAGCAAACAGAACTACACCCTCCGAAAGCCTATACTGTGGATCGGGTGAACCATCATTACACATTAGAAGAAAATACCTGAGTCTGGCGTACACATCTTCAGTTACATCCAATAATTGTCACCCAAAATACGATTATACGTTTTCCAATCGTTTTAGTCGGCTTTTTGAGAAGAGAAAAAGAATAACGTTGCCTTTTTATCAAAGGATCAATCAATACATTTCAGAATTAAACATAGCCTTCCATAAAACTCTCCACATCAATTACTCCGACCCTCCCACTTGGCTCCTGGTTCTACCCCATTGCAATACATATATCTCCAAGTTGAACAAAGCCGAAATGCTTTCCAGTTTGCTGCTCAGTTACTTTCACTCACACTTTGTGTGAATATAATGACTTCACTCACATCTACACGGACGCTTCAAAGTCAAAGCAAGGAACTACAGCAGCTTTCTCGACAGCCAACACATCCAAGGCATTCAAATTGTCTCAGATAAGCAGAATTTACAGTGGAGAGCTCTTCGCAATAGGCCAAGCGAAAAAGTTTGCTAAGAATGAAGGGATCAACAAAACACTGATTCACTGCACGGTATCCAACGAATATACTCAAACACTTCGTTAATAAAGTCCAGCAGAAGCAATATATTTTCAGTCAATGAGGCCTCCAACGTATTGGAATTCATGTGGGTTCCCTCGCACATTGGCAGCATCGGCAGTGAGAGGGTAGACAGAATTGCCTGTTAAGCCGTGTATGATGAAACACTGCAAGAGCAAGTGAGTTTGTATCATACTGATCTCAAACATCAAATGAAACACAGCAGTCTCATCTTTTGGAATTCCTAATGAAACAGCTCAATAATGAAGTTGAGAGAAATCGAAGCCCATACTACATCATGGAACAGAATCCCTGTACAAAGGAGATACCAGATTGTTATAAAACGTTTACGAATGGGAGATTCTCGATACACACATGAATGTTTGCTTAATGGGGGAGAAAGAAAAGATATGCCCTNGATATGCCCTATGTGTTTGGTACCAATGTCAGTCAAACACATCATAGTGGAATGTCCCAGTTTTGTACCACAACGACAAAAGTTCAGCATCAGTTCAGAATTGAAGACAGTTCTTAGAGAGCAATGCAACTTCGGAAATGTCGTAGGGTTCTCAGCAGAAATAGGCATTCTTCATAGAATATTATTTTTATTTTATTTTTTAATGTCACACATTTTCTAGCCTCCATGTTGTAAATAGTATCAAATTCATAAAATGTTAACGTATTGTTGCTAATAACCCTAAGGGTTGATGCAACTTTATATTTTTTCAAATAAAAAAAATTAATTTGTATCATTTTTCGCCAAGAATTCAATGACTTGTACAATAACAAAATGTCATTGAGTGTAACAAATTGAAAATCAAATTAAAAAACATCAAAGTCAAAGCCTATTATGATAAGAATTATTTTTTTTATTATCGCCAATTTTTCTAAAAAGAATGATAACTTATGATACATCACTAGAAAGGTAAAAATATGGTTCTATTCGAAACAGAAAGAATCCAACGTAGCGCCTATAAGAAAAAATAAAATAGATGATGGTGGCCGGAAGACGAAACGTCGGATAGCAAATCTGAAAACACCATTACGTAGCAGGAAAAAAGTGGCAATGTGAAAATGCAGTTTACTTTCGTATCCTTCGAAAAATAAAGCCAGAAAAAAATGTGGCAGGAAAAAAGTGGCAATGTGAAAGTGCAAAAAATGGTGTTATTTCAAATTATCTAAATGAACAATTCGTTCAGGCCAGTCTCACCTTATCTACACAGTAGGACTGACACCTATCAGAAAACAACTACTCCCTTGGCTAATACCACGAAGGGCGTTGGATTATATCCGACAGGTGTCAGTGCAGAATTCTTCACAGAAGTAATTCCTGCTTATGCAGTTGGCGATACAACTTCGGAAATCGATTTTTAATTATTGGAGCACACTTGCAGACCGGTTTAGGGATGTTTGGCCACTGGTCAGTGCAAGGTAGTGTCTATCATCAACCCAAATCTATGATTTCCAATAATTAAAAACCGAATTCCTTTTAGAGTATCATTCTTCAAACTAGGCAGAAGCGAACGTCAGAGAACGTCGCCCCATCTACCTGTCGATGTACTAACTGCATATCCACATAGCCCAAGACCTCGCATAAGGACAAAAAACTTTCGTTCCTAAAGTCAGTGAGCATACTTGAAGACTGGCTTTAAATCAAATTATCTAAATGTTCAACTCGTTCAGGCCAGTCTCATCTTACCTACACAGTAGTTTTATGGACTAAAACCTATCAGAAAACAACTACTACATCGACAGGTAGATGGGACGACGTTTTCGGACGTTCGCATATGGCTTCGTTATCAATCGGGTATGGTAGTAGATCGGAACAGATTCTCACGCCATGATTCAGAGTTTTACAATTTTCTAAATTTTGAAGTGGAATGTACAACAAAGATTCATCATTTCTCGCAATATATTCGTTCGGTTATCTGGAATTGGTATTGGTAAAAGTCGATACAGAGTATATGTTTCTGGTTCTGGTTGTCCACTTGATATGCTTCAAGTTCGATGATTTCGATATATTGAGCAACATGTGAGAACATTGTGGGTAAAGGTAAATTGTTTTTATGGAGTGAAATTTCCTGAAGTGAGTTCATCAAGTCATTAGGAGTGATTATTGAGCTATGAAGTATTTTCAATCTAGCAAAGGTTATTGAATTCAATATGTCATCAAGGGTTGATTCCAAGAAAAGATAGCTTTCCATTAAAGTTTCGCATATTTCCAATTTTCTTAATTGTGCTTTGTAGTACGCAAGATCGTCTAAAATATTATAGATTGATTGTTCTATCTGTTTAATATCACGATTGAAGGTTTCCTCATCGATTTGGAGTTTTTGTATAGTTGTATTAATATTCCTAATTACTGATGTGGTAACAGATATTTAGTTTTTCAAAAGGTTTTCTAACTGATGTTCATCTTGGGTAAGTTTGTTAATACAATTGGTGTAATATTCGCCATCTGATGAGTCTAGATTACCGGTAATGACTTTCCAGAAAGTACTTATTCCGTTAATTAATCCTCGTTTGGATCTTCTATAATAATTTTGGGTGTCTGCAAATATTTCTTGATATTTCAAATCGAGTGAGTTAGATATTTGAGTCAATAAACTGATGTGTGTTTTCACTTCGCTTTTGAAGGATAACATTCTAGGATTTGATTGGTCAAAAGTGTATATCATATTTTTCAAAATTTTGTTGTTATTATTTGAAGAAAATTCTATAGAGTCCAAGTCTTTATAAATGAGAAGAGTCCATTTATCGTTTGAGATTTTCAGTGTACTTTCTTCGTGAAGAAAAATTCCTATTGTGTTATTAATGGGTTGAATGAAGTATTGGGAGTGCGTCGTGTGTGTTGCTGAAATCAGCAGGAGAATCCTGAAAATGAAATCAATTTTTAGTACAGGGCACTAGTCTATCAAAATTTACTTTTGTTTTGTCTACCAATCAACTAGCATTGCTGAGTTTTGGTGGATTTCAATGATTTCGAATGGTCCATTGAATTTATTTTCTAATTTGTTATTAAGGTCTCGTATGTACTTGGTTATGAGTTCCTTTTGGTTGTAAATGGTTTCAGGTGGTCTACTCGAGGTTTGTCCAAATGGTAATTCGTAGGGGGTGAATCCGTGTGTTTTATTTTTGGTGTTGTTGTAGTAAATTATTGCATATGGTAAGTTGCCTAGGGGGTGTTCATCAGGGTTGTCCATTTTATTTGTTCTTATCATTTCTAGAAGGGTTGCATGAAAACTTTCTAAGAAACCGTTTGATTGCGGGTGGTCCACACTATAAAATGATTGTTCAATATCGTAAAGTGTACAAAGATCTTTCAAAAGGGCATTGTTGAATTCTCGACCGAAATCACAGTGGATTCTCAGTGGAGTTCCGTAGTGTTGAAAATATAGCGGTAGAATATTTACTTCTGATTTTGCTGATTTGTTTTCGATTGGGTAAGCCTGTGTAAATTTGGTTAGTTCGTCTCTAATTGTGAGTATGTAATTTTTTGTGGGGATTTCAAGAGTGTCTATATTTATTCTCTCGAATGGTGGTTTTGGAGTTTCTGTAATGACTAAAGGGCTTTTTAGGTTTTGTCTGTAAATTTTTGCTTTCTTGCAGGTTTCGCAATTTTTTACAAAATTTTCTACGTCTTTCACCAGATTTGGCCAATTATATTTTTCTTTTCGTTTATTCCTCGATTTGAATTATTTTTACCTGAGTGGCATTGGACCGTAACGATAGGGATTTGTTCTTGGTCGGCGGATCTTGTTAGGTTTTGGCATAAAGTTAACTTTATTTCTTTTTCAGCGAAAATGGAAACAAAGCATTTCCAAAATTGAAAGTTCCAAATTATTTTCGACAAAGTACGTTTTGGAAATATCTATTTCATTTATCCATTTGTGAATGATAAAGAATAGAATTTCTACGGCTAAGGTTTGATCGAAAGGTAATGCAATTATAAAATATTTCTTATCTTTGACGGTTTTACTTGAAAGAATATTGATTATATCGTTGTAAAATTCGACGTTCCTTCAAATATATCATCTATGATTTTATGATGATCTTTTAATTTGTTTTGGCAGAAAAAGGTAAGGATATATTTATGCGGTTTGTCTAAAAGTTGCGAGTTATCAAATTTGAATTTTGAGTAATCGATCAGGGATCATATAGGTGACTGAAATTTTCAAATTCTTGTAGAATTTGTTCAAAAGGAATTTCTTCGTTTTCTGGTGTTTCTCTGTTTTGTTTTTCTTTGTCTCACGTTTCTGTGTCCTGTGTTTCTGTGTCTTGTGTTTGTTCATCTGTTGGTTTGTCTGTTTCTTGAGTTTCATTTGAAGTGAGTATCAAAAGTTTTTCGTGAAATTTTACGCATTCTTTAAAATGATTAATTTTAATACGTCATGAGGCATCGGCATTTTTATTTATTTTGCCAGGTTTATACTCTATTTCGTAGTCATACTCTACTAATTTGAGTCTCCAGCGCGCTGGTCTGCTATCTGGGTCTTTTATCGAAAAAAGCCAAGTGAGGGGTCTATGGTCAGTAATGTGTTTAAACTTTCTTCTGAATAGATATGGTCGAAAGTGCTTCACAGCCCATACAATCGCTAAAAGTTCTCTGTCAATCGTAGAGTACTTTGATTCAGCGTTGCATAGTGTTCTAGAGGCGTATGCTATGGGAAGGTCTTTTCCTATTGGTCCTTGTGAAAGAACAGCTCATATTGCGAATGCACTAGCATCTGTCGTTAAGAGGAAAGGTTCTTCGAAATTGGGATAAATCAAAATTGGAATGAAAGTAAAGGCTAATTTCAATTTATTGATCGATTTTAAACATTCTGAGTCGGGTATGGTTTAACACCATTTTTTGTTGAATTTCAGCAGTTCGGACTTCCATTGTCTAAAATTTGTAAAATGATTTGAAATCCCTGAAATAAACAATATAATTGAAATTTAAAAGGATAGCTAAAAATGGCAAATATATTAAGCAAAAAACTTGAAAAGAATTCACAGTGAAATAAAATACAAATGAAAAAATGAATAAATAAAATAAAATAAATTAATA
>WOGR01017534.1:0-16436 GCA_015342045.1 Leptinotarsa lineolata | reverse complement strand
TTTGCCTATCGAAAAAATTGCTAAGAAATAATACGATACTTATCTTTAACGTTTCGGAGGCCAAAATCTGCCTCCGTCTTCAGAAATGGACAAAAAAATTGAACTTTGTTTGCAGTTATTTCCTTTGCTGGAAATTGATTTTCCTCCACAAAAAATTAGTTTCGTTCAATATGTGAGTAGCCTTCATCAAAAATCATCCTATTCAACTAACCTTTTGTTCCAGATTACCAGTGCCTTGGTTGTTGTTTGGCGTCATCTACGGAAAGCCAGTGGAAGTAAATTCAGTCGGTATGGTATGCTCCATCACCATACTCTTCATGATGCTCGTATTTGTGATCATGTCCATCGCCTGCTTCCGGTGGAAGATGAACAGAGGACTGGGCTTCACCATGTTTTTGCTCTACTTCGTATTCGTGGCTGTGTCCCTTATGTTCGAATACGAATACATCGTATGTCCCTTCTAGAACATCATAGACTTTTCGTGAGGTAGCAAATTGTACTGATATCTAAACACTGGTCGATGATATTGACGGAAATAGCGTATATGATGGTGGAGTTTACTCTGTGCCCATACTGAAAAAGAAATGATCGGGGACATGGTTTTGAATTTTGTTGAAGACAGGTTTTTTCTGTTGAGACCCTTGAGTTGATACAATTTGTTTTTGAAATAGTCAGGCAGCAGGGTTTGGTTATTTTTCCATTACAAAAACCAGTTAACTGTCTGATTCATTTGCCTGAGAAATATTCAGAGGTGAGGAATAGAAATCCAACTTAACGATCAAAGAATTTCCTTCCAATTCATTCACTTCAAAATTATTTTTTTGGTCCAGCAACGTTGTATTTGAATTAAAAGTAAATATACTTGAATTTATATCCTACTGCTTGATCTTGAATGATTTGACACAATGTTTGTATTTGAAAAGTTTTGCAATTCGGAAACGAAGAGGTAAATATACATATAGGGTGATACAACAAAAGTATGAGGTACTTTTATATGAATATAATTCACTGCTTTCCAGAAATATAATCCTAGTAAATGTAGCATTCTCTTTGTTTATACCTAGTATAAACATAACTTATTTCCGAAATTTACAATTATCCTCCAAAATTTTAATATGGTCAGGTAATTGATCAAACATCTCAAGACCATTATAATACAAGGAATCTTTGACTAGAGTAGAATCTGGTATGGGTAATCATAGGTCAATAGTGAGAATCAATTAGTGAGAAATAAGCAGATTCAGCGACAGAGAAACCAAGCTCCTTATAATTTATTCTCACTGCAAAACACCCTGAAGCTAGCTTTTTATTGAGGGTTACAATGTGATCGACGAATTTAGGTAATGATCTTGTCTGCAATGTTAATGGTATGCTGTCAATATAGCAGCGGAATGATATTAAGTTTGTTTTGGAAACATTGAATGACACAAGATTTGAGTCACACCAGTTTTTAATAAAGGTTAATTTTCCTTCTATAGCAATAGATGTTACATCGTTTATGGACAACAAGAAAATCATCGGTCCCAGTATCGAACCTTGTGGTACGCCATTTTTTATTTATCCTTTTGATGAGGATGGTGAGGTTTCCACAATCTAATTTTTTCCTGTGAGATGATTCCTAGAGGATTTATGAGTAATTCCATTTATGCCATAGTGATAGAGTTTGATCTGGCAAAAATTATGTCGAAATATCGATCTTTTTCTTCGTCCCTCTCCTTATGAAGTTCTATTCTGTTCTATTTTGAGAATATTTCGAAAATATAGAGCTTTCCTTATCGAATGATAATTTTGCCGGACAAAAAATAAAAATCATCCAATATTTCAAATTCTTGATAATTTTGTTCGTTTGAAATATTTTCCTGATTGGGTGGTTTTGAAAAAAAATCCCCTAGAACATCTGAAAATGAATTCAAGAATATTTCGACGGATTTGACAGTTTGCAAAATATGCCTCAATCAGTACTTTTTATGTACTACTGTGAAAAGTATGACATGGTTTCTCCATATCAACTCAGAAAATTGCAAAATGCCATTCAAATGAAAATCTCATGAAGTAGCGCAGATCGTAAGTAGCCTACATTGCATGTATCTGTGCAGGGTCTATCAATTATTAGCATGTTGAAGGTAGGTTCCAGATATATCAACGAAAAATCCTAAATTTTTCACAAAACTTTTTCGATCATTCCTGATAAATTGGATATATTTTTGATAGAAATCAAGTAGTCAAACCTTGTACTTTCCAAGAGCTGTGTGAAAGCAATAATTTTCCGGGTTTTTTGGCCGTGGTCTGCAGGTTTTCATGTCTGACGTTTCGTCTACTACTGCGGTAGACATAAAAACCTGCATACCAAGAATAAAAAACTCACAAAAAAGCTTTCACGCACTGATTTTCAGCCGTTAAAGTTTACATTTTTCCCTAATAGCTAGTCTGATACAGCATTATTGAAAAAACTGAGAAAATATCATTGCAATCATCGAATTTTTTTCGCTCCTTTTTTGGAGAAAAAATCTGTCAAGCTATGATAAGGAAAGAAAAATTCCCTGCTTTCGAATGATTTTTGCGTTGAATGATCCCATTTTGTGAAATTAATCTTACTTTAACTTCCGGACCACTTCATATTACCTTATATTTTCGAAAAACATTTTTTTTTGAATATGAGATGTGAAGAACTCTTCCGAAAAAACCCAGTCAGGTGAAAGTGAATATTTGAAAATCGTATCACTTTTTTGCATTTTTTCTTTTCCATTTTAACCGTTTTATTTTTGATATATAATTTACTATCTTTCTTCCTTTCATATTCTTTTTCAGTATGGGTACAGAAATCGATTGTTATTAGATAATTTGTGTGTCATATTTTGCTAGTTTCCTTTGTCTAAGCAGATTCAAAAAATGAGTCTCGAAAATTTTTACAAACCGTGGAAAATATGTCGCACAAATTGTAGTGATTTTCCCAAATTGAACTACATTTAAACAATAAATAATAAGTAATATTACTATAATATTCTTGTACTCGGGTTCTATTTTCAAACCTGAAACATTAGGCAAACAATTTTACAATTTTTGTCTAATACATATTGTAAAGTAGAAATAAAAAAACAGTGGAATCGGGTGTATTAGACAAAAATATGAATCTAGAATTGCACCTGTTACAAATTCAACACAACCTTTCAAAAAACTAACATGTTGCAGATGACGTTAGGATCTTTGATTGAATCTCTGTTGAATGAACCCGAGGTATTACATTATACGCTATTGGTGTTCAAATAATATGCACAAAACAAACAATATCGACTTCCATTATAGTGTGTTTTAGCATTCAAGGCGTCTTTCGACAATATCAAACCCAGTTGTTACGCTCAGCTCAAGAGGTGTCAAATCTGGAAACTATGTAGGCCACATTCAGATATTCATGTTGGGACTGGATTTAGTATTCTCAAAGTACGCCGTAGAGTTTTAAAAATAGAAAGGGCCCCCACTACGATAGCAATAATGAATATTTTATTAAAGAATAGATTTTGATCTACTGTTTTATACAAGACGGGCGGTTCATACAATTTCATCAAACAAAAAACGAAATAGGGTTGTTTTAAAGTAGATACTTGGGTTGAACGATTCGTAGCGATTTTAATTAGAGAATTATTCAATGACAATTTTGATAAGAAAAGGAAGACAACAAATATAAGTTATATTAGTTGATTTAACTGGAATTCGACTGACCATTACCTGAGTGGTGATGTATTAAAGTAGCAACTGGTTTCTCTAAATTTTATAGACGTGTGATGATTTAATTTATTGAAAATCTAAAAAATCTTAATAAATTTTCACCTGCTCACTACTGATTGATTAAAAAAGCTCTTTTTTCAAACTTTATGAGGTTTTAGGATGATAAAATTCCTCAGTGAAATTAGAGCAGATCTTTCAGAAGCTCCGAATTTCAAATACTTCTCCAAATGCTCATAAAAAGTAAGAAGTTCAAATAACCCCTAATTTCAAAACTTTCCCGTGCTACTGTTCATGAATTGGAACTTATTTGGAAGGTTTTTCAATCCTTTATTATTCTCAATGCTGAAAATTATGAGCAATGTGAGAAATTAATATTAAATAACTTTTTTATTTTTTCATCCAAAGTAGGAATCAATCAACTGTTTCTTTTTTCATCAAGACAACAAGAATTGGAGGCTATCCCAATGAATCTGTTCTTCTGACACCCCACAATAGTTGCTCTATCAGAATAAAATGAAAATCTTTAAAAAAATGAATTAAGTTGCTGTAGGACGGGGTATCTCCACAATGTACCACTTCTGGACGATAGATTAACAAAAGAGGTAAAGAGCTATCGCGTTCTATATCACCCAATCTTACGCGGCTAGATTTTTTCTTGGAGACATCTGAAAACCGGAGTTTATGTCACAAAGAATAAAAACACGTCAGTTAAATGCTAAGCTCTATTTATCCTCATCTCTCAAGGATGTATCCAGCAAAATACAGAACAAAAACAGGGTCTCATAGATATTAAACATAGCTTATTAGCTTGTATGAGCCTGATGTGGGGAATGAATAGTTCCAATATTGTCCACTAACCATCTCAAAAATGAATATAATTGCTGTTGAATTTTTTTGGCAGGAAGCTGGACTCTCTAGGAAAATTCAATAAGCAAGCCTTGTCGAAACATTTAATGACATCAAATAAGCTTCAAACCAACTTTTTGCCTTTTTCAAATCAGACGATATCATTTTATGCAACTCAGCTGAGTTTTTCCTTTCACAATATCAATGTATCATCCACAAAAAAGTGAAACTAACAGTTATATCAATAAATACGATATCATTAACATACAACAGCAACCAATAAGACCCAAACCAGATTCCTGTGGCACACCAGATTCAATTGTCATTATTTCTTATCATACCGTTGTTCTCACCAATTGATTTCGTCCTGAAAAGTACAATTCAAACCGATTATGAGATGTCTTTAATCGATAGATAAGGAAGATCGCAAAAAAATTCTGAATAAGTTTTATATAATAGTCAAAATTCCTGTTGAAAAACCTTTCAAATAAGAGTCGGTGTGAAGAACGGGGAGTTAACGCAAGGGTTGAATTTTTCATATAAATGTTTCCTCCAAAAAACCGAGGTTGCCCTGTCAACAGTATCAATATCAACAGCTCTATCAAGGTTGCTTGTTTCAAGAAAAAAATTAAAGTGTATATTAATTGGAAAATAAAATATTTCAATGTAAAAAAAACATCATAACACCACCATGTACGAGATCAGTGTTCCATTTTCACATACATGTAGCCAATTTACGAAACCGCTATACACTATACAGGGTGTTCCAATAAAAAGTTGACCATACTGTGACTCAAAATGTGTGATATAAAAGTCAGATATCACGTCAATTTCCGAGGGATTCAAATTTGATATGGAACCCATACACGTTTACCCCTCTAGTTTTCCAAAAATAGTTCTCTCATTATAAAAAAAATCGATTCAAGAAAAAATTTTCGCTTCTTTTTTTTATTGAGGAACAACGGCCACATCATTCAAAATGACCTTTAGCCTTATTTTGAAATCAAATCCATAGGAATTAGTTCAGGACCGGCTGCTAATAATGATGCTGGAATTGAACGTGTAACAAGGTAGTTACTTCAGATTTGCCAGGCTAATTCAGTGGAGATGGGAGTGGTGTTCTTTGGACTGACATGCCAGTGTCAGGCAAGGATCTTGAAATTAATTTTGGCTGGACGCCAGAATTTTTTGTTTATATAGAAGTATAAAAATTCAAACTTCCCTTCGAATAGATAACAGTAACTTTCTTCAAAAACAATAATACACTAACCAAATGTATATGGTATATTATAAAATAAATGTTTGATTTTAAGAAAAAATAGGTATAAAATCACCAAAACAGATGGTGTACCTGGTCTGGCACTAACGTATGTTAGTACGTTAGTTACCAGACCAGGTTACCAGTACGTTAGTACCAGACCAGGTACAACGAACTGGTCCTGTGTTGAGGTAACGGTGGGCATCGCTATTCACCCCTTATGTGGTGGCTTCTATAGGGCTTTTATATTCACCCCTTGGAAGGATGGTCACCTATCAATTATCCCCTTGAGCGACTGGATGGTCACCTATCAATTATGTTGAGTGGTGGGCTTCAATATTCACCCTTTGTAAATATTGGGGGAATCGTTTCATGAAAACGAGATGCACACAATTAGTATCTTACCAGAGAAATGTACATTGCACCTGAACTTCGGATGTCTGTGGTAACCAGTTAAGTCTTTCAGCGTATGTACACTTGAATGTATTGTATACAAATGAGAATCGCGAACAACAGTTCTACAATGACAATTCGATAAGTGTCGAGACTTATTCATTACTGAATATATGTTTAAAGCTATTTACATAGGTGTTTAAACCATGAACTAACAATGTTCACTAACCAATATGATATCTACGAGTGCTCTGAAAGGAAAAAGATATACTACAAAGATATGAATCAAAACATCTGATAGTGACGAAAAGAATTCCGAAAATAAAGATAATCAATCAATTTTATTCAATTCAAGTTTCAAGTGGATTAATTTGAGTTCTAGATATGTTCAAAAACGATAATACAGGGAGGGATAAAATATTCCTCTTTTAAGAATTATCCCCACTGGACCTGGCGGCTCAGATAGAAATGACTCTAGGTGACAAATCACATAATTACAGATTTTGAAAATAAAAAAATGTGTGCACCCAGAATCATCTCCAGCTTCGATTCACAGAATACCACGTGGAGTACTGCGTTTCTACCATCAATTTCCTTTTGGAATTTTATTCCTTGTACAACCAAATGCTGTGAAAAATAAAAACGCAAACAAATTCTCAAAAGTGAAAAATTATCGTGTCACGAAGTCGTGAAAATCAATTTGATACACCCCTGGCGATAATAACCTGAAAATATCTAGAATCTTGAACGATTATTAAGATTAACTAAGATGTGGATTATAAGAAGCCGTGCACATTTCCATTCTTCTGATAGCAAAAAAAATACAAGGTTATAAATAATTAGGAACTCCCTTTCACGTACCTGATGTTCTGTTCAATTAGGAAACACTTTATACGCATTCTATTAAACGAAAAAGAATATATATTCAGAGAAGTTACAAAATCAGCGATCGAGAATCAAAATCAATCCTACTACCAATTAGTATCGACAAGAAGAGAGAGAAATGACCCTTCGATTCCAGAAAAATCAAATGCGGTCATGCAAAGTTAAGATTGCGTTCTATAAAATTTTATGAGTATGATAGTTCGGCTATCCTCCGCAAGATGCTCTCGTATGAATTGATTGTTAATGATTCATAGAAAGAATAGATAGTGGGCTCATATGAATAATATATTTAATTATAAATAATGTAACGTTCAATCGTTGGTGTGGATTATTATTATTGGTGCTTTCTGTTGATTTTCCTTGAAAAGAGAAAAAATTGCAGAGTTCAGTTTTTCTGAAATGAAACGAACGTTTTCTTCAATAAATAATCAACCAGTTCCTGAAAAATATCAGGGTTATTAGAGATACAAGAGACATATCAAACGATGTATCGCCCAATCATATATGCCATCAATCTATTGAAAAAACTTTGTTGCTCAAAGGAAAGTGAAATTTTAGTTATTTTGGATCCATTTCTGAGTTAGTTTAGGTTAGGTCAGAAGTGAGTGGGTCTATTCGATCCTCCACCGCAACCCACAAGGGTTTATTGTGGCTCACACCTATTCAAACTCGACCAAATAAAACCAGCTTCTTGACGAAGCCGATCAGTTTGTATCGTGAGTGATCTTTCAGGTTAGATGGCAAAAGTGTAGTTCTACCAAACTCTGAAAACTTGATTCGGTCCACGGCGGGGCAGGCACAAAGTATGTGCTCTGCTGTTTCATCATATTCCTAACAGAGACGACACACACTGACTTCTGACAGTCCGAGTCTCTGCACATGATGATTCAGATGACAGTGACCTGTAAGGAGACCTGTTAGACATCGTAGTTCATCCCTACTAAAGTCAAACAACTTTTTGGTTTTAAGCTTGGAAGGGTGAATGAACGCCTTGGAGTGAGCCAATCCTAGAATATTTCGCCAGAAGTCTTTAAAACTTTTCGCCATCCAGGTGTTCAATTTCATTTTGGCAAAGCCAATGACAGGTTCTGGTCCGATGAAGCTACTTGCAGCACCCTCCTTTGCAAGGGAGTCAGTAGCCTCGTTGCCTTCCAGGCCAGTGTGGAAAGAAATCCAGACTAGAGACAATTTGTTGAGTCTTCCTATTGAGGAGAGTCGTTTATGGGTACCAATTGCTAACAATTTAGACGTTACTCGGTAGGAGCTAAGAGCTTCCAACGCCACTTGACTGTCCGAGAAAATTTTTATTGCCATGTGTGTGAGGTGATTCTACCAATCTCTCCGCACACAATTCAATAGCAAAGATTTCCGATTGGAATACAGTCGCATAGGTCGTTAGGTAGGTTGATATCTGAGTTACCAAAAGCTCAAATTTTCATTCGAACGCCCTGTATAATAACTTTCAATGCCACACGTGGGAAAGACATGTTGGAGTTTTGTAAACTGTTTAAGTGAAAATCTAACACAGATGTTTTCAAAAACAGAATCATAGAACTGAGTTACTGCAAAGTAAATACGCTCAAGAAAAATTTTTATGGAAATAAAATGAATACGCTCTTTAGTTCATTTGTGGTCAGTAAAATTCTAGGTAATTTTTGAAACTTCCGGAAATATATTGCACTGTAGGAAAGAATAATACATATAGTGAAATATACATATCTAGATTGTAGATATAGATATAGACTATACAATTACTGTGTAGGAAGCATGTACATAATAGGATATAAGTGATTGTCAGGCACTTGCAAGTCCTATGGACTTTTATTGAAAGTGCCTACTGTTAATTTGTTTTACCCTAAGTGATAAGATTCCACAACGTAGTCCAGACAAAATAGATGAAAAAAAGGTGAAAGTTTACAAAAATTTTCAACAAGCCGAATTTTTGTACGTCATAATGAATGAAATTTCAAAAGTCCTCATCGATCCCATCCGTGCGTTTTTTTTAATCGAGTCAAAAGTCACGAATTTTTTGTTTTTGCGTGTATCTATTGAATAGTGATAGCCAAAGGAGAATGATTCATATAAAGTTTGTAGATTGTAATTTTTTTACGAAAATAATATCGATACTTTTTTTCACCGTTCTCGAGTTATAGCCATTTCAGACCTTAGGAAAGTCGTATTTCCAATTGAATGCACATATTTCCACACCACCTTCGAGGTAGCATGCTCTGCCCTTTCAAAGTGGCTCCTTCCATAGAATAACTCCACAATAAATATTATAATCTAGGAAATTCAACGTCACATCATTTTATCAATATAATGAAAATTGTAACAGCAATAAAATTATATTATTCATACTCAATCTCTGTATCACTCATTTCTCCCTCTTCGCTCTCTTTCTCATGACTCTCTTTCTAATTGCTCTCTTCTTCCTCTTCTTGTCTGATATGTGTGGGTTATTCTAAGAAAGAAGATATTCCAGTTAAGTCCTCATATATTTCGCATTAATTTCCATCTGTTGCATTCAATTCAGCATTCGTGCAAGAGTGGCCTCGAGGATTCATCTCATCGCCCAGTCACACTTGCACTCAGTAGAACATACGAAACAACTATTGAAAAGCAGAGGCGGATGTTTGAGAGAGAGAAGATAACTGAACTCCTCCATTGTTCTTTGTATTTCTCAGGAAATTCAAAAATCTATACTCGTTTATCGATTCTACTTTTTTCGGGGTTCCATATATTCTAAGAAGAAAACAATCTCCATTCTTGTTGATGGGATACTTTTGCGTTATCTATCAAATCGTCACGCTTTTTAAGCAATTCATTTACTACAGTTTATCCCCTACTGAAAATTGCTGATGCAATTAACTTTTATGGAGAATGAAAATTCAAGTGTGTTCCTATACAATGTCCTGTTGTCTACTGGTAAATAATGATATTATCTCATCGTATACTGGCCATATAATATATAAGAGAAAAATGTTTGACCTTTGACCTTGGATAAAAAAACAACCCACCATAAGGATCGATGGGGACTTTTGACATTTCAATAATGATGACATATTCGAGGTCTGTACAAAAATCCAGCTTGCTGAGAATTAATTCAAACTGGAATGTCTATTTTGTCTGGGTTAATGGCATGTTACAATATGAGCAATACCAAACACAAATGGTAAACCGCACATGATAATATTTGTACGAAGTTTTACTGTTGTCGTGTCCATCATTTATGAAAGAACTTGTTATGAATATGTATCTCTGGTAAGTCATGTTATTTTTTATTTTGTATCCGGTATTGATAGTAATAAAATTAGTGGAAGATCGCTTAAAGTTAGTCATGAAAATATACATCGAGAAAAAATGGTGAATACATTATACATTTGCAAAATGAATGACATAAAAATGGTTTGTTTGAATATGGTTCAAAGTATTCCCTTAGGATTCACCAAGTTCCAAAAATTTCTTTATCTAAACAGTACAGTCAAATTGTATAAAATACCGACTGCTTTGAAATATCTTTCCTCAACAACCTAGAAAATGAAAGTTATTATTAGATAAATTCCAAACAGTTTGAAACCGATACAGTTCAAGTATGAACTTTCTACAAAATATACCACTACAAACTGAAGATGGCGGTAAAACTCGTTGGAAATTTCGACTAACAATCAACGTACTTGATGTGAACCACAAATCTGCTGAGCTTGATGACATTGATCATACTTTCTTTATAAAATTCTTACGTGCCAAAAACGTCATCCACACCAGTTTCCCACCAACAGAGGCAGTGGTACTTCATTTGCTTAAACAAAAAGAACATTTTCTGACACACACTTCTACAATTCCATAACTCTGGCTCTCTCTGAGCTCCTAGAAAAAAAACTCTATTCCCCCCCCAAGAGTGATTTCAATAAACATTTTACCACAGATAGTCTTGTCGAACTCCAATCAGAGGTCCATAAATCTTTGCTGATAAACAGAAGTTTGACGCGACACTTTCATTATTTTAATTTAAGCCAATTTCATTTCGGGGAGGATGAATAATTTGTTCAATAGTGTTCCAAACATATATATCCCGTGTTATAGTGTCTCGAATTGTCACTTTAATAAATTTTATAAATTTTCTTCCATTTTCAGATTTTATGCATGTACGTTTGTAATGAAAGTTTGGACCTCGATATTTCAACAAAAAACTATATTCAAACAAGCATTTGAAAACAGTAAGAGAGTATTCGATCTCCTGATGTCGTAATTCTTTGGAAAAAAAGAAATATATTCATTTCAATTTATGGAGATGGAACAATTTTTAATACAATAATGTGGTCAATAAATATCGTACAGATTATTATACAATTTCGTGTATTAATTTTGTCGGAATTACAGACAAATTGAAGCATGCTGAAGCATAAATGCAAAACCTATATTGTATATTATTAATGTTCGATGTGTAAACTTTTTTACTACGTTTGTCATAGTCCCAATGTAACTATGTAAACAATTGCATTGTTCAAAAATCTCTCTTTTTCAACGAGTTTCAAGCACAGTCTCAGGCTTTTTCTCTGCAACGAATGAATCAAAAAGATCACAAACGTAATGACAATCTTCAAGACGAACGGTATATTATCCCAGAGGAAAAGTTTTGGGACCGCTGCTTACGCAACTTGTCACTTCTGACCAAGATTTTCACCAATTCTAATATGTTCGTGACTCCTCTTAGATGTCCTAATTTGTGATTCTAATATGTGATACCATGTTTGCACAATCTTTAGTCACTATTATAGTAAATGTAATTTTTACCTGTAGTTCTCAAAAAGTTGGAATTTCAAAAGCTGTCGCTTGAAATAGCTGAATCCTGCGGTGCAGCCATTTTTTTATATAGGCACATGAACGTTGAAACGAGAATGTTTCGAACTTGACAATATCCTCATCAGTGATGGATAGTTTTGTGTGCAAAGACTCACTCGAAAATGTTTATAAGGGTTCGCTAAAAAGACCATTTATTAATCATTATTTTCTCCTTCGATTATAATATACATGCTGATCGATTTCATCCATACAATCATTTTCTTCAAACTGTTAATAATTTCAGCAAATTTACGTTAGAAATTAAATAATTGTACAGGCAGGTAACATAAGGATATGAACTGGGATTTTTTTAAGGTACACAAAAATATAAATGGAATCACATCTCGAGCTAAGTTGCAAGAGTTTTTCATGGTTTTATCAGGAAGTTTTGTCTACCCCCAGCCAGAAAACATTAAGATATCATATGCGGCATATATTGTAAAAAGCACTTGTGGAAACGAAAAAATACCTACTGTGGAAAAAACAATAATGAACTTTCTACCAAAAAATTCTAACCAACAGAGAAACTGTCTAGAAAAACAAAATGGGAAGTAAAATGAAAGGAATTACAGCTTGTCAAATCCAAGAAACGACTTGTAACATTTCACCACCTGCGTACACTAGGGACAGAGAACGCATTGGGATAGAAAAGCATGAAAT
Organism: Leptinotarsa lineolata; assembly: GCA_015342045.1. Classification (NCBI taxonomy): domain Eukaryota; kingdom Metazoa; phylum Arthropoda; class Insecta; order Coleoptera; family Chrysomelidae; genus Leptinotarsa; species Leptinotarsa lineolata. The sequence continues at coordinate 3,829 of WOGR01017534.1, read as the reverse complement.
CTACCGTGCGACTTGGTGTGCCTATTTGGGTTTTAGAGTGGCCTGAGAGTACAGACCTCACCGCAAGTAGCAATAAGGGTTGATGGTTTTTTAATTGATGGTCAATTATAAATTCAGTATGATAATGCATTATTTACGTAATTGAATTCAAATAAGTTTGATTTTCAGAAGTCTGTATTGCATTCAATTTCGTTTAATTAAGGAAAGGTTGAAATATTTATTTTGAAAATGTAATTAATTTGGGTCGGAGATTCAATTTCAAAATGAAAATTTTTTTATTTCACGATCTATTCTTTTAATGCTACCCAAACTTACACCCGCTGCTTTTGCACAAATCTCTTGGACTTTTTTCAGGTCCATGCTATGCCATTGTCAGCTTCTCGTTGCATAAAAAAGTACACTTCTCTCGCTTAACCACACAAAACTTTTCGTTTCAATTTCGATTCGAATGCCATTTTCTTAGAACACAGACTTCCATCGCCTACTATACTTCTCCGAAGTGGACACTACAAGATCGTCGTCAAGATTGTCGTCTTTAAGGGTTTTCTACCACGCACATCTTTAGGGGATGTTCTAAGTCGAGACTTTGAAATAGTTTCCTAGATTTGACAAGCTGTAGATTAAAAACTGATCTTTTGGAATATCGATTTGCAAAATAATCAAGAACTAATTTAGGTAATATCGATTCCATTTATATTTATGAGTCCCTGCTGTGTCAGAAACAAGTCCTGGTTCATTTATATTTGATGAAAGAGTTTATTTACCAGTAGTAGTTATTGTCAATTTACTGTGATTCATTCCATATCAAAAAAACATTTACGTTGATTTCTGTATGGATTGGTTGTAAATAGTCTCATTTGAAGTAAAAATACTGAACTGTGTTGATGTTATAGAGGTTTTTATTATATATTAACATAGTCTATTTATATCATATAATTTATGAACTGTTACACACAAAATTCACCAATATTTCTGAGTCGGTTTTGAGCTTTACAATAACGCTGAAACATTCGTACAAAAATAGCTACAGCATCAAGGTGTGATAAAGTTTGAGCTTTATTTTCGTGGCGTCAGAGATTACGTAACTTTCTAACTTTTCGAATTGATTTCGATTTTGGTACGCCTCAAAAATAATTTTTGGGTACCACATTCCAAATTTCGCCAGAATTTTCTAGGCATTCGTTTTGATTCATCCCACCCTATACAAATAATGTGCGATATGTTAATATTGTAAGATGCAAAAATAGTCCAGTAGTTAATAGACATATCATATTTCAAATTCCAGCTTAAAAAAATTAAACCTAAACACTTAAATATAATATTGCTCTTCTAGGGAATAGCAATCTAGGTTAACTATAGTCGAAACTGTTATCATCTTGTGAATATACACTATATCTTGTTGAAAAGTTGCTAAAAACGGTTCTCAATAATTTTTTTTGATCTAAAATCTGCTCAGTTTTAAAAAAAATATATGCGGAGGGTTCGTGAACATAGCTTCGGCTTATTGAATCATCAGAAGGAAATATCCAACAGTTTTGAAGAGTCATGCTCCATGATTATTTTCAAGGATGTAGAGCCTCCCGTTGGGCGCCACATTTTCACTTGTTTTTCCACACGAACAACCTGCATATACATCGTTCATCGTTTTTTGTTTAAAAGAAGTGATATCTTGAAAATTCTGTAATCGAATTTCTACAATGAGTCATTAAGTACCAATTTCGAGTTTATCATGTGATTTTTGAATCATATCGAGAGACCATCTTGTAATGTGAATATTTTCTAGAATTTCTGAATTTTTCTAGCAGTGATCCTCCAGTGAAGTATCAGATTTAACGAAATTTGCATGGAAGTAGTTTTTAGTAACTACTACTGAAGAGGCTTGAAAAAATAGTCAAATGGAAATATTCCTCAATTTCGGTTATTACAGCAAATGCAAGTTTGAACAAAATAAAGTTGAGTTCAATTCATGAGTTTTTCAAATTCTCTTCGAAAAGTATTCAAATGGATGTTTCAAATGTTAGGTTTTAATTTTTAAAGGTATTTGTTTCTAATTATCATATTGGCAACAGCGCCTAGGATGCATATAGTGTATCAAGTTGAAATAATGTATGCTTACCTAGATATTCTACTTTTAAAAAAATATCTTTATAAATCAGCAATTAAGGCAAAATATAAATTATAGTTCAATACCACCACCACAAGCCACATAAACAACAGTTGTTTTTTTTTATTTATATAGAGAAAGGTAGGTTACGTGCACATAAAGTGATATGTCACAGAATGTCTCGGAACTCGGAACATAAGTAAACAGAACAGCACGCCTCTGAAATATGTCATCTTTGTTTGTCTCAAACAGGTAACAGATTCATTATCCTTTATTAGCTATAACCGTTGTTGCCAAATGGTGAAATAGAAACGAAGCCCTTTGAATGTTGAATGCATTATTTCATTCTTCTCTTTTAAGTATTTAAATAATTTTTTTAAAGAAAATGGTTGAAATGATACGTTTAAAATGCGTTGTTTTAGAGCTCTTTTATGAAAACTACTTGATTTTCGTCACGAGGAACATTTCCCATTGTAGTCTGCTAATTTATGACTTTCGGGATGGAAAGAAACATTTGGGATTGTAATGTCTGTATAGCTCGGTTTTCTGAATACATTAAACTCAAATTTATCATGATTATGTGTAAAAGTCAGCTCTATTAATAATTCTGTTACTGTAAATCTGTTTCGATTGTGAACTGTATGTTACTATTAGGATTACTCATTAATGTCATAAATTGGTTCAGCTGTCGTGTAGTACCTTTGAAACAGGCGATAAAATCGTCAATATATCTGTACCAAAAATGATCACGTTTTTACCCACTTAGAAATTCACTATACCTAGTGGTCTCCAAGCTGTTCATGAATATATCTGCTGGAAGTGAACTAAGAAGGTGAGCCCACTAGTAAATCTGGATGCGGTTTATTTAATATTGCACGGACAGAACACAAGCACTACAAGAAAATCCTTGAGGTGCTCTGAGAGCGGTGCCTGTGCAAAAGTAGAGATTCATATTGGATATGAATCGCTGAGGATTAAATCCATTTGGAAAAACGTTCTCAGGAAGTTTACTCCACATAAAACTCAGTTCTCCGAATGAAAGAGCTCTTGGACAATGAAGTTCGAGGTGTACTGAGTTGAACCTCTAAACGATGGGCAACCACAGTCCGTCGCGTATTTCTGATATGCACCGCTCTTGGTGGAATCAAATGTGCCAAGTCACTTGAATACTTCCTGTGAAGGTATCTATAGAAGACAGACAAATCTCCAATCTTTCTTCGATGTTTCAAGTGATGTTCGCATCTCCAATCAGTCAGATGGCTCTTTTCTGGATAGAATCCAGCAGCTTCAGGGTATGCTTGGGGGCGGAGCTCCATATATGAGAACAATACTCCAAAGATGATCTGATCTGAGCTTTATAAAGCATCAAAATTTGCTTAGGTATACACAGTTTTCTGGTTCGAAACAGTGTTCCGAGCTTTCAAGAAGTAGCCTTTGCGATTCTAGCAGCATGATTGTGCCAATACATATTGGTGTTCATTTTAATCCCCAAGAAACTTATCGAAGCGGAAATCGGAATTGTTTGACCTGACATTATTATACAGGCTGATTCACGGTGGATGGCACATTAGACGTTTCTGGTGAACCAGAGAATGGATCACTTTGAAAATTTAATGGAGGGCATATTTGGACATTCTCTAGCCAACTGAAATATTTTCGACAATGCGGTGTTGCCGCTTCTATTAGAAAGCAGTAGCAACTTTGATTTTTTAAATGGAACACTCT
>WOGR01017361.1:0-12799 GCA_015342045.1 Leptinotarsa lineolata | reverse complement strand
ACAGACAGTAAGAGCGCACTTGGGGCTTTGACAAACCCGAAGGTAACATCGAGACTGGTCTGGGAATGCCGTGAAGAACTGAAGGAACTTGCGAACAAGAACAAATTAACTTTGTACTGCGTGCCAGGCCATTCAGGGATCACAGGAAATGATAAAGCTGATGAATGTGCAAGACATGGATCATCAACTTCATACATGGGTCTGGAACCAGCTCTCCAAAAAACACTGCAGCCCAAGAGGCTGCAGTGTTTTTTGAAAGAAATGAAAGTGGATATAAGAATATTCACTTCACTCTTAACGGGCCAACAGGAAAAAAACTGTGTAATCCTCAGTATTCAGTCGAATTATCTCAATAGTCTCGATTTGTTAAATATGATTTTATTGATATTGAACAATTGTACTACTATTTTTCAGGATGGTGAATTGACCAATGAAACTACCGTTCGCATCAACGTAGGGGATGTTCAAGATACTCCCCCCTATTTCGTTGGAAACTTGACGGCAGAAGTAGAAGAAAACGCTACAATAAACACATTAGTTTTGACAATTCATGCTGAAGATGGAGATAGGGGTATACCAAGAAAAATTGTATACGACTTAGTAAATAGTAAGTTCATACATTTGGATTGATACTATAATAATGATACTAAATTTAATATTTCCAATTTCTACAAATTAATTTAAATATCCGTTTTTTCTATTGACCTTTTTTGGAAATTTCCCCTTTCACAATCTGAAAAATTGTAATGAAAAACTTTATACAGTTGTGGAAAGACCAAACTTTTAATTTATCTCTATAAGTTACAGCGTGAATTCAATGTAAAAATGTATTTGTATTTGACAGACATCGAAGGCGATTTGAAATAGGCACCTATTAGAATGATCTCTTTTCAAATCGAGAATATCGATGGTTGTTTCTGAAATATTGTTCAAAAAATAGAATTGTCGAATTTCGGAAAACATTTGAAGAAATCCGAAATTTAATGGATTTCGTCAACGGAGAAGACATAATGGAACTGAAAATTGAAAATATCGAATAGGACTTTTTCTGTTGCCCACGAAAAGAAAATACTTTATTACAATTCCCTCGTAACTATTGTAATTTAATACTGGTTATTAACTTTGGAAAAATTTTCCCAAATTTTTCCAACATTTTCCCGAAATCTCCGAAATGATTGGAATTACCGGAAACTTATAAGAGACATTAACGAGTTAGATAATCCCACTTTTGTATTTTTTTTTTACTTTCGACAGCTATAGCTTGACCATTTCCTAAGATACATCTCAGATTTTTCAAAGCATAAGATAGGCAATTGTTTCCAATTTCGGTTTATGTTAGTTTCGGCTTGCTATCTTTAGCTGAATTGGACATATTTGCAAAACCATTAATAAATTTCTAACTGAATATGTTCCAGAGTCTTTCACTTTGGTATAAATCCATTACCATCCTTATTTATCATTATTTAATATAATAGTTTGATTGACTGTTTCAAAATGTGATGGTCGAAGATAATTTTGGCAGTCCTCATAATTATCTTGAGGTCTTCTTGTATTGGCACAGAGTGATTGAAATTAGACCTAAAATTAAAAATTTCCTATTATCAGCACAAAATATCAATAATAAATATTGAATTGTCTCAATATTTTCATTTTGTGTGGACAAAACTTACATATTTTTTCACGTATCCTAGCTGCATTTTGCAAAAAATAATAGATGATTTGAAACACATATTTCTGGTTCATTACTCATTACTAGCAAATTAATTCATTCAATTCATATAAACAGATAAATTCGTTTAGATCCCGACCGAAACCGGATTATTTATGCGCCAGTAAAAAAAAATAATCAACCACACACCAGTGGGGAAATTATATTGTTTACAAATTCAATTAATTTTTTCCTTCCATTTTATGTAGATAAAATAAGATGATATTTACATAGTCATACACTTACTAACGAACGAAAAAATGATAAAAAAACTGGAACAAAATGAACAGAAAACAAAAACATACATACATGACAGAGTGTCATGTGGGAAAATTCTGAATACTAGGTGATTTTCCCTTATCTTATCTTATCAGAATTTGCCCACACGACACTCTGTCAAAACTTGATTTATTTAAAAAAAAAATGTTTTTTTCTGTTCGTGTTGTTGTTCTGTTAGAATTGTTGTTTTTGTTCCATATAATAGGCATTATCAGATGCTTATCAAAATTTCTTGAGTATAATAAAATATAAGGCGTTTTTTGTTATAGATGATGAAAAAAAATTAAACTTTTCCTAATAGATACATTATAGCTCTTTATGTAATAAGTCACGAAAAGTGAATCTTTTCTCATAAAAATAGCTGTTTTCGTTATCGTATGAGCAACAGTGGAAATGTCAGACATGAACTCCATCACCAACACCATCTCTCTTTGACATGGGCTGAAAAGTTCCTCAGTTTCAGTAATATTATTTCAATTTGAGCAAAATTCTTTACCGGTGAGCATTTTTTTGGGGTCTGCGAACAGCTAGTAGTCGCTGGGAGCCAAATCTGGCAAATATGGTGGATATGGGAGCAATTCGAAGTTCAGTTCATGTAGTTTTACCATTGTTTTGATTGATTTGTACCACGTTGCGTTGTTTTGATGAAAACACATTTTTTTCTTTGCCATTTGCTGTCGTTTTTTTGCAATTTCGGCCTTCAAACGCTCCAGTAACGCTATATAATATTCACTGTTGATGGTTTTTCCCTTCTCAAGATAGTTGATGAAAACATCGAAAACATCAATGACGAATTAGCTCTTTTCAATGAAACAATAACCGATATTTTTGAGAAACATTCCCCTATTAAAACTGTTAGAATTTCCAAGAAAAAGGCCCCATGGCTCACAGACAACTTGAAACTCATGTTTAAATTAAGAGATAGAGCTCTTGCGAGATTCAGAAAGACAAAGTTACAGCATCACTGAGATTATTACAAACAATTGAGGAATTCAACCAATCGCACTGTAAACCTTGAGAAAAGAGCATATCTCAATCATCGGCTTACAAGAAGTAAGCAGATATGGAACGATTTATCCAATTTGAATATTCATGATAAAAGAAATCCTAAATCCATTCCAGACCACTTATTGAACATTGAAAATATCAACAACTTTCTTGGAAGTATATCCAACTACAACTCTTCCCCTAATGATGGGATTATGGATTTTTTTCGGGTAATAATATAAACAATCCCAACTTCTCCTATAAAGCTACTGATGAAGAAGAAATCTATAAGTTTATCCTGAACATGAAATCGAATGCTGTAGGACCTGATGAGATAAGCATTAGAATGTTGCTGTACTGCTGCCCCACAATCCTTCCCCATACCACTCACTTATTCAACCACTGCATATCGACTAATTCATATCCATCCATTTCGAAGCAAGCAAATGTTCTTCTGTTGGCCAAAAATTCTAGCCCAGAAAGTTTAGGCGATCTCCGTCCAATTAGCATCTATAACAACAAACTCTGTCTTCTGATATTTTTGGACTACTCTAAGGCGTTTGATAGCAGACACCATGAACTCCTCTTTGCTATTTTGGGCCACCTAGGGGTTTCAATGCATGCTGTAGGACTACTTAAAAGTTAACTTAGCAATTGTTTTCAGAGAGTTGTGTATAATAACGAAAAATCTTATTTAATACAAATTAAAAATGGTGTTCCTCAAGGTTCAATATTGGGCCCTCTCTTGTTAATTTTATACACATCTCAATTTCATAGATCACTGCAGTTTGCAACCATGCATTGTTATGCCGACGATACACAGCTGTACATGGAATTCGAGAATTCAATTAACGAGGCCCTATGGCAAATTAATACCGATCTCGATATGTTATTATCCTTGTCAACTAAATATTGCCTATCTGTTAATTCATCCAAATCTAATGTCATGCTCTTTGGTAGAATAGTGGCGAGTAGATGGAACAGAACTTGGGCCTATATCTTGACAACTGTCTTCGTTTCAAAACAGACACTTCGCAAATTTTGAAATGGGGTTATGCTAATTTGAAAATGATATATTCCAACAGAGCATTTTTGAAAAAAAAAGTAAAATCATGCTTTGAGATGCTTTAGTTCTTTCATATGCCAACTACGCAGAAGTGGTGTATAGTCCAGGAATTTTGAAGAGTGACAGTTTCAGAATCCAAAAGCTCCCAAATGCATGCATTAGGCTCATTACGGACACGAGAAAATGAGAACATATTTCACATGTGTTTGGGGATGTGGGTTGGTTGAATATGAAATCCAGGCGAACATTACATTCTGCAACATTTTTTCAAAGACTCCTCAAAACAAAAAAACCCTCTTATCATACACCATCTTAACTTGTGATTTAAGACTCACTTAACAATACCACAACATTAAACTTCTCTATTTCGCGGATCTTTCACTTACCATATTGCCTACTCATATAATCGGATGCCCATTGAATATAAACTTCTGCAAAAAGGAAGCTTCAAACGAAAGATAAAAAAATATCTTCTTACAATAAGTAGATCCAACTAATCGAATTATATCTAAATCAATCAACCTTCCTCCTAGCTCAAAAAAAAATTGTATATGTTTTGTATTTCCATTTTGATGCATATACTGTTTGCACTCTTCTTGATAACGTACTGTTTTTTTTCTCTTTTTTTTGTTCTTATGGTTGGATGGAAGAGCAATGTCTGCGATGATTTTGTCATACGTAGATATCGAATCCTGCCATTTGATTGGTTGTAATTGTATGGAACCATCAATAAAAGCCATTATTATTATTATATTTATTATATTACACATCGAAAAATACCGGGGCCATAACCTTTCCAGCCGATTGTTGTACTTTCGTTTACTTTGGACGAGGTTCACCGGTTCCTCTCCACTCAGATGACTATTATTTTGATTCCGGAGTGAAGTGATGGATCAATGTTTCATCCATTGTCACATATCGACGCAAAAATTCCTGTTTTTCATATTTGAACATGGCCAAACACTGCTCAGAATCAACAAGACGTTCTGGTTTTTGGTCAACAGTGAGCTCGCGCGGCATCCACTTTGAACAGAGCTTTCTCATAATCAAATGCTCATGCAGTATAAAGCCAACACGTTCTTTTGATATATCTACAATGTCAGCTAACTCACGCAACGTCACTTTTTGTTCATTCAAAACGATTTTGTGGATTTCTTAATGTTTTCTGGTGTTACTGCCTCATTTGGACGTCTACTGCGTTCTGCATCATCGGTGTCTCTACGACCACGTTTGAAGTCGGCAAACCATCGTTTAATTGCTGTTTCTAATAGAGCGGAGTCCTTATAACATTTTCATATCATTGCTTAGCTTGAACAGTATTTTTCCCATCAAGAAGCTGTGAAAATTAAAACTCGAATTGTTTTTGATCCATTGTTTCGAAAATAACAAAAGTAGTGTCAACCTTTGCACAATAACTAACAAACTTTCTAGTAGAATATCATGAAATTTCAACAACTTTCTTTTGAAGGTTAGTACTAACTGAAAGAGTGGTGAATGCAATAAGTTAGGCTCGAGACTTTTTAGCTCATGTAGTATTTCACCATTGAAGAAAGTGATGAACGTCGGCAGGCTACCCTAACGGAAAATCACTCAGTGTTTTCTTAACCGTTATCTATTAATCCCACTTTCTAATACAAGATTTATGAAGGCCCTCGGGCATGTGATCATTATCTATTCCCGTGCAGTGTAATGGAGCGAGATGATTGAGCGATAAACGTTGTTTCAGATCCGATGGACTATTTCCTGCTCGATGCAGTAACAGGAGAGCTGAGAACCGCACGGCCCTTGGATAAGGAGGCGGTTGATAATACCGATGGCGTCCTGAATTTAACTATAAGGGTGAATATGCGACCGGAATATTCATGAGTAGATTTAAGGACTCGAACTTTTGGGGGAAATTATAAGTATTTTGAATATGAATTAGATCTGATAAAATAAAATAGCAAATTGCGCTCAGCGAAAGGACATGTGGTTGAAAGGACATGTAAATGGTCCCAATTTTAATAATTTCGTCATAATTTTTGATTAGGTGAACCCACACTTGACTTACATTGTTATGAACGGAAAGCTCGCAATATTGTCATTTGTTTTTTATAAAAAATTATAAAAGTTACTTCATAAAAATAATGGCACACGATAATATCCCTATAATTATAATCATGATGATCATTATCATGGATATTTCTCAATATAAAATCTATAGATACGAAATATTGTATTCCCGGTACGCAGACATATGAAAGAAAAACTGTAAAACTTCTATAAAAAATGAAATATTCATTATTGAATATTGTGCGAGTGAAAAGTTATATTCGCAATTGCATAAATTTGAGTCCCTATTAGGTAATTACAAACATTCACAAATGAATAATCAGGGCTCTATGATTCACTTCAATCTAATATGGGCAAACTTGATAACTATTTTTTAGTAAACATCAGATATATATCTTTTTTGTTAATAGATAATTGTTGATATATTTTCGATGTTTTTTCGACGAGAAAATGAGCTTTCAATGTCACTGGCTGGAACATTTCTGAAAGTATTTTTGGGTTTGTCAATATTTTTCATTTGAAACATTTAGTTAAAAATTTACAGATTTGCACTGATAATATTCCAAGGTATATTGTGAATTTTACCGATAGTAAGTTTGCTGATATACATTTTTTGTACGGACCTGATGATTTACATGGATAGGTAGGGGTAGGCTAGATCTGCAGAGAGTGGTCTATTTGATCCTTCTATTCAAACAATTCAAACAAAGCCTATCACTTTATTCATTGAGTGATTTTTCAGGCCAACTGGTAAAATTAGAACTCTGCCAAACGTAAACTTCAACCAGTTCGAGAAGGGTCAAGAACAGGACTACCAGGGCCTGAATTTCCTAGTCTAGAATAATCCCCTCTGAGTTTCCAGACTGTGGTACATTTTCCTTAAGATGATGAAAACTTCCTAGGTTTGTTCAAAAGTTGGAGAACTGAGAAGCTCCCGCTCTTGTTCCGGGGTTTCAGGGAATACAGTTTGGGTCGTTTGATCAAACTCTATCTCCTCTGTAAATTCAGCTCAAAACATGAAAAACTGAGAAGCTGTTTCTTTTAATTCTTTGTTAAAGAGGGAGGTCGTTTGATCGACGTTCATCTTCTCGATTGACTCAAATTATTTACAATACTTACTCAGAGGGAGACTATTTCCTCTCTTGTTGCGAATTCCGCCGAATTGCACCGAATTTGGTGCATATAAACATTGAATTACACGAAAGAAAAAATACTTTCGATTGTTGTAGTACAAACTGAATAGGAAAAGTGTTTTCTGTGTAATTTCATGTTCATATGAAATGAGTTGTTTTGAAAGTATGTTTTCATCCCTGTAACTCAATGTTAATATGAAAGTAGTTGTTTCGAGAGGGCTTTTTCTTCCAGTTCGTGTCTGAAAGTCACTTCTCTGCATAGTCTACACATATTTGGAAATAGTTCATGTTTGAATTGATGGCTTTTTTCTTTTTTTTAAAAATATTCCCACATTTTTTGTATCAAGATGAAGAAGTAGAAAGCCAGAATCTTTCTTTCTCAAAAATTTTTACGATATAGTACTTACTTTCACTATTTTCTTTTCCATATTTCGTTCTAGGTATACGGTATACTCGACGTATTCAATCGCCACGTGGGTGAATTCAAAATAATTTCAACTGTTTATTTTAAACAGCACCCATCAGAGAAACATATGTATGAATATTGTTTTTTTTTTAATATGCTCATCTACCAAAATATAAACTCCACATCCCCAATACAGAAATTTTCAATTCATTGATTGATGTCCACTAAATGACATCCGATCATCCACTATGTATTAGTAATCAAAACTATTCATTACTATAATCGAATCGTTTTCAGGCTCACGAAATGATCGACGGAGTTAAAGGTAATGACCCCTTGACCGTTACTATAGCCCAAGCTTCCATTAAAATCAGAGATGTTAATGACGAGCCGCCACAATTCAATAAGAGGGAATATTTGGTGGAAATTCCCGAGAACATTCGAGAAGGGTCAGCACTGCCGGGATTAGATATGACTGTGAAGGATCCTGACGAGGTAAGATTAATGTTCCTCATCTGATTCATTCCGTAAAGGAGCATTTAACTTGACAGATTTACTTGAGAATCTGTAGTAATGCCAGGGTTTCTAGGTCGCACGGCAGTCAAAAAGCAAATATACAGTGGGACACACCTGTATTTTAGTCATTTTTGAAAGTAGATATTCGATTTTTGGTACAGGCATAGACCATGTAGGTCTATATGAGCCGCACTTTTTGTACTACTTAACCCAACTGACAGCCTTAAACCCAGCCTACTGTTTTCCTGCGAAAAGGAGAAATTCTCTATATTTTGCTTCGCGTTGATGATACCGAAATAAGTTATTTAAGAAAGTTGCTTGAAAATCGTCTACATACCGAATTTCAACACAAAATTCGAATTTAGATTTTTTTGTGATTTTCGTATTCAAGTCCGACTTTCAAAGAATGGTTTTGAATAAGAAGATACGAAAATAATAAATTCCTTTATAATGTAGGAATAAGAATGAAACACCTAATATTCATCATGAAAATTTGATGAATTCTGATAAATCGAGTCTATCAAATCTCCCAAATCAATGCAAATATCAAAATTCTCCACTATGAACCAAATTTGTTGGCTTCAGAGAATTCTACAAAATTTATCAAATTTTTTCTTCAGTATTGTTGTTTGGGAATCATTTGAGAAAGTTTGCTGGTTTCGTAGCAGTTTTATTATATTTTATAATATAATGCTTATGATACCAAAAAATGAATGGATAATAATGAATAGATAAATTCATGTGTCCCCGGTAGTATAGTGGTCAGTATCCCCGCCTGTCACGCGGGAGACCGGGGTTCGATTCCCCGCCGAGGAGTATATTTTAATTTTTGCTAGATCTGCAAATGAATAATTTTTGAATTAGATCTACAAATGAATAATTTTTGAAAGAAATCGATTATTGGAAAAAATATACTTTTCTTCAAATTTTCATTCATTTTTGGGCTGTGTTTGTTCTTCCCACGAAAGTACACAAAAAAGTAACCGAAGTTTTTCTCTTCTCAATCGTACTGCAAAATTTGATGAATTTTGATAAATCTAGTCTATCAAATCTCCCAAATCAATGCAAATATCAAAATTCTCCACTAAGAACCAATTTTGTTGGCTTCAGAGAATTCTACAAAATTTATCGAATTTTTTCGTCAGTATTGTTGTTTGGGAATCATTTGAGAAAGTTTGCTGGTTTCGTAGCATTTTTATTATATTTTATAACATAATTCTTATGATACCAAAGAATGAATGGATATTAATAAATAGATAAATTCATGTGTCCCCGTTAGTATAGTGGTCAGTATCTCCGCCTGTCACGAGGGAGACCGGGGTTCGATTCCACGCCGAGGAGGGTATTTTTTAATTTTCGTTAGATCTGCAGATGAATAATTTTTGAAAGAAATCGATTGAAGGAAAAGGTGTCCTTTTCTTCAAATTTTGATTCATTTTCGGGCCGTTTCTGTTCTTTCCAAGAAAGTACACAAAGAAGTAACCGAAGTTTTTCTCTTTTCACTCGTCTCGCAAAATTTAATGAATTTTGCAAAATCGAGTCTATCAAATCTCCCAAATCAATGCAAATATCAAAATTCTCCACTAGGAACCAATTCTGTTGGCTTCAGGGAATTCTACAAAATTTATCAACTTTTTTCATCAGTATTGTTGATTGGGATTCATTTGAGAATGATTACAGGTTTCGTAGCATCTTTATTATATTTTATAACATAATTTTTATGATACCAAAGAGTGAATGGATAATAATAAATAGATAAATTCATGTATCCCCGATAGTATAGTGGTCAGTATCCCCGGTAGTATAGTGGTTAGTAGCCCCGCCTGTCACGCGGGAGACCGGGGTTCGATTCCCCGCCGAGGAGTATTTTTTAATTTTTGTTATATCTGCAGATGAATCATTTCTGAAAGAAATTCATTAATGGAAAAGATATCCTTTTCTTTGTTATATCTGCAGATGAATCATTTTTGAAAGAAATTCATCAATGGAAAAGATATCCTTTTCTTCAAATTTTCATTCATTTTCGGGCCGTGTTTGTTCTTCCCAAGAAAGTACACAAGGAAGTAACCGTAGTTTTTCTCAATTCTACAGCAAAATTTGATGAATTTTGCAAAATCGAGTCTATCAAATCTCCCAAATCAATGCAAATATCGAAATTCTTCACTAAGAACCAGTTTTGTTGGCTTCAAATAATTCCACAAAAATTATCAATTTTTTTCCTCATTATTGTTGTTTGGAAATCATTTGAGAAAAATTGCAGGTATTCATAGTAGTTTTATTATATTTCATAACATAATTCTTATGGAACCAAAGAATAAATAGATAATAATAAATGAATAAATTCATGTGTCCCCGCTGGTATAGAGGTGAGTATCCCCGCCTGTCACGCGGGAGACCGGGGTTTGATTTTCCGCCGAGGAGTAATATTTAATTTTTGTTAGATTAGCAGATGAATAATTTTTGAAAGAAATCGATAAATGGAAACGGTATCCTTTTTTTCAAATTTTGATTCATTTTCGGGCCAATTTTGTTGATCCCATAAAAGTACACAAGGAAGTAACCGTAGTTTTTCTCTTTTCAATCGTACCGCAAAATTTAATGAATTTTGCAAAATGAAGCCTATCATATCTCCCAAATCACTGCAAATATCGAAATTCTCCACTAAGAACCAATTTTGTTGGCTTCAGAGAATTCTACTAAAGTTATCAAATTTTTTCGTCAGTATTGTTGTTTGGGAATTATTTGAGAAAGCTGGCAGGTTTCGTAGCAGTTTTATTATATTTTGTAACATAATTCTTATGATACGAAAGAATAAATGGAATCATCCATGTGTCCCCGGTAGTATAGAGGTCAGTATCCCCGCCTGTCACGTGGGAAAGACCGGGGTTCGATTTCCCGCTGAGTATTTTTTAATATTTTTTAGATCTGCAGATGAATAATTTTTGAAAGAAATCGATAAATAGAAAGAAAGGTATCCTTTTCTTCAGTTCTGATTAATTTTTGGGCCGTTTTTGTTCTTCTCATAAAAGTGCACAAGGAAGATAACCGTAGTGTTTCTCTTTTCAGTAGAACCACAAATCTATATGCATTTTGTAAAATCGAATTCTTTTATATCTTCCAAATCACTGCAAATATCATATTTCTCCACTAAGAAATTAGTAGTGATTCAAAATTCGAAATGTAATACATTTGATCAATAGGCTTGTTTCATGATTTCTGGTTTACAGTTCATTCGATAGTAATTTCAAATTGAAAAACAGTGCACTTTGTTTCAGCTCTCTAACTATCTTTGTTTTCCCGTAATCAATTATTGAAATTATTAAAAAGCGGGACTAGGCTAGTTACGTAAGGGGCCTAGTTCCGCTTCTTGTTCGATTGACCAATAGTAACAATACAAATAATCAACATTGCCAAATCGTAAAATTCACGGAGCGTTTCTGATTCATTCATGATTTGAAGTAAAATCACGGTCACTTTCAAAAACTAAATCTAAGAAACAAGTGCAAGAAATGCATTGAAAGGGAGAATTAATTATACATAGGATCCAAATAACACAAAACATAATAAAAACTTTATGTTTGAAATACCTCCAGCAGTAGACATTTTCATGTTGATATCACAGAAATTTTAAATATGAACCCGTTAACGTATAAATTATTTTTCAAAATTCTCCACATGAAATAAAATTTACACGAAAATCATGGTTGGAAATAACTTAAGTATCTAAAAATGCAGAATGCACCCGATATTACATAAAATTTCAATGTCGAATAAATCAGTAAATGGTGATATGGGTACTCCATTTTTCCAATAAAATGAACGATTAATTAAAACCTTCTGTAATTATTCATTCAATTATTTAAGAATAAAACCAGCAAACAGATGAATATACAATAACAAGATCGCTCGAATCCACAAATTTAGCATAAAAAAGGACAATAATCTGATAGAGTACAAATTGGTCAAAAAAATGATTCTAAATAAATTTTAACGAGATGTATTTTCAAATCGTTCTCGAAGGCTCATGAATCCTTATAAAATAAATCAATTATGCATTCATGCCACCCACCAAAAATAAGAAATTCAACGTTACTAGTATATTAGCCATATTGTCAGCCAGCGCCCTCTGTAGTGTATACGACAATGTGCTCTTTCTAATGTCAATGGTTTCCACACATAACTTCGTATTTTTGTTGAAATAATTCCAAAATGAATGTTGAGCCTAGTTTCATTAAAGCTGACCCCGAAAGTTTACCAAGAGTCTATTTTGAAATGTTCGATAAATTTTACTTGAAAAATTTGCAATACTTTGGTACCGAAATGAAGAATGAAAAATTGAAACGGAATGTAAATTAATGACATGGAATATGCAGCAAAATAGGCACCTGCCGAGACCTACCTTTCACAAAAAAAAAGATCTTAAAATTAGATAATTGTAACACCTGTATTCACACCGAGTTGACAACAATAACAACAAAAATAGCGTCTTTAAAATTGGATCAATAATCTGTGATTGGATATTAAAAACCAATACACTTGGCAACTCCGCTCTTGACACGATCAATTTTATTGGTCAACAGACACGCGACCAATTTAAATTCTTGCTTTTCGAATTGTTCTTTTTTCTGCAAATATAAAGAGATCTTGGGACC
>WOGR01017291.1:0-12851 GCA_015342045.1 Leptinotarsa lineolata | reverse complement strand
TAATCACGAGCAGCTCGTTACACGTTACAGGGTGGAAACAATTTTTAAATTATGGTTTGTATTTTTAAATTTCTCAGAATTTCTCAGAAACGGTCAGATTGAATTACAGGAAATATAATAACTCACCGTCATTTTGTCTATAGTATCTGAGAATATGAAAAAATATAGGGTGTTCCGTAAGAAAAAATATAACTTTGGTATGTAACTTTTTTGAGAGTCACCCTATATATTTCAAAATGATTTTGGAATATGCTCCTCATGGACCCACATATGACTGTGCTAAAATTTTTCCCCTAACTCTCTTCATTTCTCGTAGAAATACCGAGGCAAATGTGGTGGGCCACCCTGTATATATAATCGATCGCTTCAAAAATACTTCAATAACTTTTTTCGAAAGCTTATGATGATTCCTTATCCATATTCTCTGTTTCACTATCACTGTCGTCATTCAAATCAATAATGAATTCATTTCCATCATTCATATGGAAGTGTCCAATCTCCATATAGTCTTTTTTAACTGAAATTACTTTTTTGATTCTTTTCTCTCAGTCTTCTTCGGTAATACTTCTTCTCATTATAAGCTCTATTTCCTTCTTATCAAATTTTGGAAAACTATTTTTACGCCTGATGCTTTCTTTCAATTTTTCCCAAATCAACTCAATGAGATTGAAGATACAAAAATAGGGTGTATCCGTACTTTTCAGCAATACTCTCAAGGGCATACACTTTTTCAAATGTTTTCGTCTGTAAAACTTCAAGTAGTTGGTCTTTGGTATAGTAATTTTCAAAATAAAAATTGTTATTCATTAAAAAACTATGTATTCCATCTTTCCTCGAATTTTTATTCGGTACTTTGATGAGCTGTCACGAATGATGGAAAGCGTTGTCAAGAACTATTAAACTATTGGCTGGCTGGCGATTCATTTTTCTTGATTGTTTTTTATGGCCTTTGACGAAGCCGACATTCTTTAAGAGCGCACAATATCAGTTACCGGTACTATACTTTTGAGTAGTTTGGAAGAGATGCATTTTTTGAAATTTAATTTCCAGTCAACATATTGATTTGATTACGAAAAGGTTTTTCAGTTTGTTTTACTTGTCGTTGATGAAATACAGGTCAAGTCGGGATTGTAATAGATTCCAATTGGTGGGAACCAGCCAGCGATTCTGCCGAAGATAAGGAAGCATCAGAAACCAAACTTCACTTTACAGTGAGTAGAATATCCGTAAAAAAATGAAACATTTCAAAAAATTCATTCGAACTTGATGATGAATATTTCTCAGTATAGAAAACTGATAATCTAAAGTTCTTCTGAATTATCCTGGGTTCGTACCTTCAAAAAATTGTTGAGTTTATGAAAAACATTCCCCGATTGCTGCTATCGAGAATATGGCATAAAAAGATTTGCCATTGAAAGTGGAGAAGCCTCACTAGGGTGGTCTGGAAATTTTTCTACCTCAACATGAAAATAGCTGAACTCATTAATAAAAGCTATTGAATTTGTTGTTCATCTATTGACAGTCACACACCAGAGTTTCAGGCATTTCGTAACAGTCGTTTGAGTGAGTTGATTTGAGTACTTTTGTGAAAATGGACAAAATTGAGTATCGAACTGTCATTAAATATTTGTCAAATTATCTAAATGAACAATTCTTTCAAGCCAGTCTCTACTCACCTCCACAGTAGGTTTATGGAATGACACCTATCAGAAAACAACCACTCCCCTGGCTAATACCACGAAGGGTGTTGAATTATATCCGACAGGTGTAGGTGCAGGTTTCTCTACAGAAGTAATTCCTGCATATGCTGTTGACGATACAACTGCCGAAATCGATTTTTAGTTATTGGAACACACTTGCAGACCGGTTTCGGTTTGTTTGGCCACTCGTCAGTGTAAGGTAGTGCCTATCATCAACCTCAATTTGATGATTTCCGATAACTGAAAATCGAATTCCTTTTAGAGTATCATTCTTCGAACTAGGCGGAAACGAACGTTCAACAACATCGCCCCATCTGCCTGTCGATGTACTAATCAACTGCATATCCACATGGCCATGACAAAAAACTTTCATTCCTATAGTACGTGGGCATACTGGAAGACTAGCTTTGGTTGGTTAGTACATCGATAGGCAGATGGGGCGATGTTATTGAACATGTTGAAAGAAGGTGTTTGTCAAATATTAAATCAAAATTGCCTAAATTTAGGCATGACAAATATGTCCGCTTGTCGGGTGCCGCGTTTGCTCATGTTAGACGCGTAATCAAGTGACAAGCCGAAGGCAGAACTTGGGGAAAAACGGCCATATCTGCAGAAAAAGAAAATCCTGTTTCACCAAGACGCACCATCTCACATCTCGCCAGATCTAGCCCCAAGCGATTTCTTTTTGTTTCTTCATCTAAAAATTGCTCTTGGAGGACAGAGATTTTTGTCAAATGAAGAGGCAATCACCTTTGTGAATAATTATTTCGCAGAGAAAAACGCCGAGTACTATTTGGACGGGGAATAGAGATGGGATCATAGCTGGGAGGAGAATAAGGAGACTATGTTGAGAAATGGAAAGTGTCTTGTATCTTCATTAGGTTGTGAATTTTTCAGACCACCCTCTACTATAGAACTGGTTTAATAAATCCTTGTTGATCACTTATAATGAAAAATCATTTCATATTTGGGAGGTCATCACAAGTAATCCGATTAAACAAACAACGGGGTTTCAAATGGTTCACGATTATTATTTGGAATATTGCCTACCAATTCGAAAACAATTGATTTTTTTCATTTTCAGTTCGGATTATATGCAAACCCAATTTTCAACGGTGACTATCCAAAAGTGATGAAAGATAAAATAAAGGAGCGTAGTTTGGCTCAAGGTTTCAAAGAATCTCGACTACCTCCCTTCACTGAAAAAGAAATAGCTGAAATCAAAGGCACTGCTGATTTCTTGGGTGTCAATATGTATTCATCAGCCCTTGTGTCGCAGAATAAAGGGGTGGATAAAATGGCTATGGGCTACGTAGATGATTCTGAAGTTAAAGACTGGTATGATGATTCATGGGAAAAAGGAGCATCAGATTGGCTAGTGGTAAGTAAAACTGAGTCGATTTATGCTGGTTATGCATTGTTCAGCTGATTTCAATTCAGAGTTGAAACTTGTGAATAATTCAATTTCATACCTTTTGTGGAATCTGCAACAATAGACAAGCTAGGTTAGGTCAGAAATGACTCTATTCGACCCTCCACCACAACTCACAAGGGTTTATTGTGGTTCACACTTATTCAAACTCTACCACATAGACCCAGTTTCTTGACGAAACCAATTAGTTTGTATGGTGGGTGATCTTTCAGGTTAGAAGGCAAGACTGTGGCTCTACCAAACTCTGAAAATCTGATTCTGTTCACGGCGGGGCAGGCACAAAGTATATGCTCTGCTATTTCATCATATTCTGAACAGAGGCGATACTCACTGTCTTCCGACAGTCCGAGTCTCTGTATATGATGATTCAGACGACAGTGACCTGTTAGGAGGCCTGTTAGCAATCGTAGTTCTTCCCTACTGAAGTCCAACAACTTTTTGGTTTCAAGCTTCTTAGGGTGAATGAACACCTTGGAGTGAGTCAATCCTGGAAGATTTTGCCAGAAGTCTTTAAAACTTCTCGCCATTCAGGTGTTCAATGTTTGTTTGGCAAAGCCTAAAGCAATGCCAATGACAGGTTCTGGTCCGATGAAGCTACTTGCAGCACCTTCCTTTGCAAGGGAGTCAGCAGCCGCGTTGCTCTCCAGGCCAGGGTGGCCAGAAATCCAGACCAGAGACAATTTGTTGAGTTTTCCTATTGAGAAGAGTCGTTTTTGGCTATTTGCTACCGATATAGATGTTGCCTGGTAGGAACCAGGAGCTTCCAACATCGCTTGACAGTTCAAGAAAATTTTCATTGACTTGTATGTGAGGTTGGATTCTACCAATCTCTCCGTACACAAATCGATAGCAAAGATTTCCGCTTGGAATACAGTCGCATAATTCCCTAGGCAGGTTGATATCTCTGCACCAGAACCTTAAGGTGTTTTCGTTCCATCTTTGAACCAACAACTAGCTACTCTTAATGTTTCCTTTTCCCGGAGGATCCAGTCCTCTCTAGAGACAAGCTAACTGTGACAAAATGATTTGACCGATTTCATCACTTCCAGACATATAGTTTCGTTGAAAATTCAGGATTTTGATCTATTTAAGAAAATATGATATTTCGAGCAATTTGTGACGTGTGAAATTTCAGTATATCAATGAAATCAAAGTTCATCTGTAGGTATCTGTCGCTTCTATCATAATATGAAATAATATTTCTTTCAATCATCAAATCGCGAAATAGTCAATACCAAGGTGATTCAATATTCTATCCAATAGGAATGTTTTTGGTTAGATAGCCTTTGACTTCAGTCAACTTTACCTTTTTTGATATAATAAATTCTAGATATACAAGGTCTATTCAAAGAATAAAGTGAATTTTCATTTTTCTCAGGAAATATTTCTATTTTGTTTGATTCCAAGAATTAACCCCTGGAGCAGTTCTGATATGTACTTTTTGATATGTCCTTGAGCTCTCTCACCGATTCAATTCAATTCAATTCATTTTATCGTCTCAAGAAACAATGAATGCTTATAATTAGGGACTATAACTTACTACAAAATATAGAAATGAGATATTTTACAATGAACACATAACATATCTTGAAAAAAAAACAATGAAATGCAGTCAAATAATCAAATGAGTTACAAAAAGTACATGTTGAAAACAAATTCAAGTGTAATAGAAATAAAATAAAAACAATGAAATTCCACTAATTAGAATTTTTTTTGATGATACTTAAATTTTGTAATGGAATAGTTCTTCTTTATTTTTTCTGGATTTGGATTATATATAATGATCCCATCGTGATATATCGACTTTTATTCAAAATTTGTTTGTATTTTAACTTTTGACAGTAATTTGGTTTGTCTTGTGGCATGATTGTGAATATGTCCCATTCGAATAAAATTTGAGTTTGATTTCTTTATATTTTTTTCAACAAAATGAATGAAGCAGCTAATTTTGAATTTATAGAGTGAATTCAAGTCCAATAAATAGTTTGGTTGATATAAGTTCAAAGTTGGTTCCAAATATGGTAATTTATAAATACTTCTTATTAGTCTGTTTTGTGAGGTTTCCAGAGGTTTGATTATAAATTTACTTGCTGTTCCCCAAACAGAAATGAGATAGTACAAATGTGAATAAATGAGACTGAAATATATATATTCTTTAAAATTTTCAAACAAATGAAGTTTATGATTTTATGAAAAATTCCAATGAGAGGAGATATTTTTTTTTCTAATTTTTTCAATATGTTTATTCCATGATAATTTCTCATCAATGTATAAACCTAAAAATTTTGTTGTTTCTGTATATTTAATAGAATTTTGATCAAACATAATCGAATTATTTGAAGTATTAATTTGTCTCAGGAAAATATTCATATATAAACATTAAGCCTCAACTTATGTTCATTAATCCACATGAGAATTTCATCCAAATCGTTCTTCATATAATTTTCAATTTTTTCATAACTGTCTGAGAAATATATAATAGTGGTATCATCAGCAAATACTTTGATTATACCATTCAACTTCAAATTGGCTAGTGAATTAATATAAATGAGGAAAAAAAGAGAACCAAGGATGGATCCTTGGGGTACACCACAAGTTATATTTTGAAGAGAGCTTATTTGATTACCTATATAAACACATTGTTTTCCATACGAATAATTTTGAAACCATTCAAGAAGATTACCTCTGATTCCAATATTGAATCATTTTTTCAACAATATACTGTGTTCAACTGAATCAAAAGCTTTGCACAAATCGAGGGACAAGAGAACATTTTTTATTTTTATCAATTTCCATTTGGATTTGCGATACTATATCCATTACCGCTGTCTCTGTGTCGCTAGATCTGCGAAAACCGTACTGACCCTTATATAGAAGGTTATTGGTTTCAAGAAAATTCATAAGCCTCGTATGTATCAGTTTCTCCAAAATTTTTACGAAAACTGAAAGCACAAAAATTGGTCGATAATTGTTCAAATCGTTTTTTTTCCACTTTTATAAATGGGCGAAACCTTCGCAATTTTCATTTTATTTGGAACTATTACACTTTCGAAAGACTTTGAAATAATTTAAAATAAAATTGGTGATATTTCAGTTTTGACTGCTTTTACAATTTTTTTAGAAATTTAATCAAATCCACATGCTTTGTTAGGATTGGGGTGATCAATAATATCCTCTATTTCAGGTATATAAATGGGTTGCAAAAACATAGATGAAACAATTGAAAAGTCATTAGATATTTTTGTTTTATTAGGGTTAGTATTTGATGGTTTATTACCTATTGTAACGAAATGATGATTAACTGCTTCACAGATTTCAAGCGGATCATCTATATTCATACCGTTCAGATTTAAACTTTTAATTTTTTCATTATTCAGTAAAGAATTTATACCATTCCACATGAATTTTAGGGTTGAGTTGCTGAATTGCTTCTGGTGATATTCATATTTTTTATCTCGAATAGTTTTTTTAACGGATTTATTCAAAAAGTTATACTTTTCAAAAAATATTCTGAATCAGGAAATTTCTTTTTGTTATTATTATTAAAGTATTCATCACGTTCTTCAATCAATTTTGCCAAGTGATCATTAAACCATGTCTTTGAATTTTTTTTAGGAGTGTATTTTTATAAAGAAGATCACATAAATCAATGTTTTCTATTAATTGTTCAGAAGCATCATCACGATTTGGATGAAGGTGAATTGTATTCTCAAGGTCTGCAAATTTTTTTTAAAGGATTTGATAGTTGAATGTTTTAATTTTAATATACTCGGTAGGAGATTCATCAAATTTATGTTGTGAATTCATACAGGAGACATACATTTTATGATCACTTCGTGAAATATTTGAAATAGAGAGATGTATATCTTTTTTGAATTTGTGATGCAATAGTCAATGAGTGTGGAGCTTCTATTCGTTTCTCTAGTAGGAATGATGTCATTAACTGGAAATACATTATTGGATTAATAGATATCCAATAATATCCATTATTTTGACATAAAAAATATAGAAAAACGACACAATAATTTCATGGATATTTTTAATGAACTAAACACAGAACTATTCATTACATATAATAGTGTTTGTTCATAGCCATTATTTAACAAAAGGCAATGTTGTAACAATATCCAAATGGAATAATATCGAAGTCGTTAGTTGAACATCAACACTGTTGAAATAATCACGAGTACCTTATGATATATTCCGGACAAAAGTCATTATCGAAATATTTGACAACGACTTTCCCATCGCTTTTGGCAGACGTATCAGCTGGTTCTGGAGGTATATACAAACCAGATATACCTGTACATCTAGCTACTTCCGAAACTTTAACGACAAACATGATTCTTTCGCTAGCAAAGTGCCTCCGAGGAAACATGGAGGCGTATTCAGAACTCGGCGAGAACGATACCCCACAACCGAACTTGCTGTATCGATAACCACTGGAGCCCATCAAACGCCAATCGAAGTTTTTTCTGCAAATCGAATCAATATTGCACTCCTTGGTACCGTGGAACAAACTTGATTCGGAAATATGTACATGCCGGTTTTGCTTTTGTTTCAGTTTTAGCTGATATTGTACGAACAAAAAAGGGCACTGGACTCTTTGAATTTGTATAATATTAAGAGAAGGGGAGGTAGATTTGAATCTTCTTTCGACTGTAAAATATTCCGGTGAATCCCTCGATAACGTCACCAGCTGGTACGCTGTATTATTATTATCCATCCAATTCCACTGAAGTGTGTCTACGTGACTCAGGCAAACGCTGAGCACCGACGGATTTTTCTGGATTTGAATCGGAGGCTGCACTACTCTATTTTCATCATTCAACGAGAGACTACCAAAAGTGTCTATCAAATCGTCGTTCATTTTCACTTTTTCACTGCACCGACGAAACTTTACGAAATAATATCCTACGAATGTAAGTATCGCGAATTAAATGTCCTTCGCGAGTAATGAATTGCAATGCACTGCACCGCTCGCTCACAACTAACAATGACGAATAATTTTTAGTTATGAACTGTAGCTCTGTGATTTCCCGACGAGCGTGGAAATCGAGACATATCATTTTCATCGCCAAACGTGTTGCAATTTCCTTAGGTCAGCAATACTTTTGAGGAGAGTTTACCAAGAGAAAATGACAAAGAGGGGCATGGTTCTGGAATATCGTAATTTTGAACGACATCTATTACAAAGTACATAATATAATTAAATTATCTAATTGTTCTCCTAGTCCTAGGTGAAAGAAATTGAAAGAGAAATCACATCATAAAATTCATTAATGGAATTCAATTTTACGAAACCCGATTTCAGACCTTCCTAAATAAGAGAATAACCGACTGTTCAAAAAAAATCTATTTAAAATCTGTTTTTTCCGTTAACAAGCTGAGGGATGACTTTCCACAAGGTGATCTAATCCAGTTTTATGTTCGTTATGCCTGCAGAATTTCATGGTGTTTAGATTTTAACTGCTTCACGATTTTATGCAAATGAATGCCCTCAAAAAATTACAGGATAAGATAGATAAACTCTGTATATGGAGAATATTACATCTCATTACAAGAGGTTCGATATACGCAGTTGAAGTATTTTCACAATTTCTCAATTTGAAGCTAATTCATGAACAGAAAAGGAACAAAATGCTGGAAGAGGCACAAATTATTGAACACTTCATTCATTCAAAGCAAATAATCTCAGTTTCAGAATATTAATAATTGCATGAGCAAGCTAATAGAGCAGAAATGTTTCCCGAGTCAAATAACGTCACTAGGTCATTGAAAGAATTCAAATTGGAGAAAAAATTACAGTTCCTTATTCAATTGTACGTAGGACATTCTAGAAGCAGGTGAAAAACTGACTCATTTTAATTCATATTGCAACTGGAACATATTTCTGCTGAATCTATAGAATAGGTTTTACCCTGGTACGTGATTTTAAACCTATTTAATGCACACAGGCTCAGTTGAGCTATTATCATGTGCCTCCAGTAGATGCAATGACCCAATAACGAAAGATTTCTGAATTTGTCCGGAAAAGAGTTTTGCCTCAATGTGGCCAGCCGGTATGATATTGCAGTTAGTTCCAATGATCAGATCTTTCGGAGTTTGTACTAACTAATACTAGCCGCGGAGAGAGTTTTTCACTGAGGTTACTTGTAGTGAGTGACGTAGTTCCACTCCGAGGTAAGTACATGTCTCTTCAGCATTGAGAAGGTGAAGGACAATTCCGTCTACAAGATGCACATTCTTTTCGTAATTCCTGCATCGTCCTCTTTTGACTGTTGCACATTTGTCTATCCAGAATGCTATACCGATAGCATGCGTTCATTATTTCACCTCCCTGAAAGACTGATAGAAATCAGCAGCGGTGTAATGTGCAAGGTCAGCCATATAAAACAAAGTGGTGACCTTATGCTCCCATTTCCTGGGGTATCTCAGTTAAACCCTCGAGTTTCTCTTAGTGCAATGGATCATAGCAATAGTGAGATGTAGAAAAGAAAAAGACTAAAGGAATCGCCCTGAAATACATCCTTTCTAAAAGTGCCCCGCTCTGTTTGAACTCTCACCTGACTAGTGAAGCGAGTCCTCCAGAGTGGTACCAGTTGTTCATGACATCCCACTACTTTGTTAGGTACCGCAAGGTATCTGAGCAAATGCAAGACTAGCATTATTACTATATATTCGGGTACATTCTCACGATGCTAGAGAAAGCCAAAATTTTCACCTTTTTTGGAAAATATGCGACATAAAAATCGTGTTTCTCAAAATGAAAATTGATTTTGCCCCTCAAGTGTTTGTGATTATACAATTTTAATGATTGTATTTTTTCTACACTACATTGTGTACACCTTTTTTATATGGTGTAGATTGGGATTTTCCTTTCTGAATAAATTATATAAGTAACAAAAAATTTTTTTCACTGAAATTCATATTCAATTTTTAAAGAGGAAAACTCTTCCATCATTTGTGAATCTATCACTTTCACCAACACCACCAAGGTAAGAATAATCCTCGAAGTGGATGGGGGGGTCAAGTAAGATGTCTTTTTAAATTCTCTTTACATTAGTTATCAAATTTTAAAATTCCACTGAATCGTTTAGATGCTTACTTACTATTTACTTTTACAACACGTGATTTGCACTTAGGCATAAATTGGAGGGAAGGGGAGCGGTTGCCCCCTCAATATTATTATTGCCTTTTTTTCCTCATTCTCACTTTGAGACCAATAGGTTTCATAAAAAACTTTCGGTGGTTTTGCCAGCCCAATTAAAATGCTGAATTTTCGCCTATACATTTGTTGTCTCTTTGCCTCAAATGTTCATTTGGTTACTCTGTATAGTTAATTTATAGTAGGCGAATTTCAAATAGCCAATTTCTTCTAAAAGAGAGCTAATTTATATAAATATAATACTACAGGTAATCACAATTATTTTATGAAAAGAGCAAAGAATATGTATATCCAGTATTATGTTTAAAGCTATGACAGAGTATAGTAAAGTTAAAACTGAAAAGAATACTTCACTGACCATCTGTGAAAATATTAATAACAAATCATGATTATATGTTCTGCTAAACGCTAAGTCGTAAGTCTCATCTAGAAAGCAGCTGGTTGGTTAGTAAATGAATTTTGATAGATTAGACATTTTGAAACACGAATTTTCTCTAGAAAAAACCTTTCTTTCTCAAAAATAAATCGCTCCTCAATCTAAATACTTATTGGAATCTCCTAATTCAATTCTATTCTATTCTAGAGCACGAACCGAATATTCTTCTTTTTCAATCGAAGAAGAATTGAAATCTGTGTCCAGCGATGAGACGGTTTTGAGACCTGTATTCCATGAAGCCCTCTGCACCTTCCATAAACACAAAAGAGATCCCCTTTGAAAAAAGGTAATAACCCAGTAACATCATTAATGAATGATAAAAATAAAATTGAACCAATATGTGATCCTCAGGAGACACCTGAAGTTACCTTAAGTATGTTGGATAATGGGGGGTGATTCTATGGATGATTATGAGAAAACTTTCATAAATCAATATCCAAAAAAGCTCTGTACATCTTGTCAAACATAGGAAGAGGTTTGAGAATTTCTGATCTTTCTCTCTCTTTCGCTAGTACCGTACAATCTATATTTGACAAGCTGTATATAGTATAACAGTAGTTAAACATGGAATACCAATCCTGCTTGAGGAAGCTAATAATTGTATAGCAAAACACTTATCATGGTTTGTAAAACCTGTTGTATTGAAAATGTTACAGCAAGTTGTATTATAAGTTTTAATTTCAATTGTTAAAAGTTGTCATAGTTTTCAATAATTGTTAAATGAAAATAATTAGTTAACAATGTTGTTACACCTTTACTTTTCATAAATTGTAAAGAATGCAAAATAAAAAAGGCATTTATCGTAAATGTCTCTCAACATGTAGTTCATCTAAAATGTATTGGAAATATTTCAAACAGCAGAATTCATATTAAGCGTAATTGAGAAAGAGAAAAGAAAGTTTGAATACAAAATGGACAATTTGTTTTTTTTTAAGAAAAAGTAACCAGTGACATCGCATAAAAATAGGTAGGGTTGAAAGGATCAGGAGAATTTTCCATAGAAACACCTCCTTAAATATTTAATTGACATTTGGGAACAAGCTGTATTCTATCAAAGAAAAGAAGAAAATAATTCTTATTACTTAAGCGTATGGGTTTTAAATGAATTCCAAAAACCAATAAAACTGCAATAAAATAACTTTTTCATCATGAAGTAATGTACCTTCAAATTCACATCTAACAGAAAATGTTACATGGGGAAATTTTGAGTATATTTTGCAGAGTTTACCCTATTGCTGATGTTATTGTTTATCAATCAATTACCTGTTCTAAGAACCTGTTCAAGAAGTGCTTTTTTTCGAACTATTTTCAGCAGTCTCCATAAATTATGGTTGAGGTGTCATTCGATTCTGAATAGCGTCTAGAAAGTTTTTGAAAACGGACAACTTTTAGAAATGAAAATTGCAAAAGTTATAAACAATTTAGTGAAAAATAAAAAATGGGTTGAGTTTTTTTGAAATATCTCAAAAACTAATTAAGATTTTTGAAATCGAAAAAAAGATTCGAAAAGAGGAAGAAATTTCTTATGGAAAATCCCGACTCCCGGATCTGTAGGACCAATATTTATAATTTTTCCGGAGCCCTGAAAATGAGCTCGAAATCGAGTGTTTAGCCCAAACAGGCACGTAAGCCGTGCCTGTTTGGGCCATTTTTACAAAACTAATTTTTTACCATATAAAATATATAAATTAAGGAATGAAAAAATTCAGACATATACTCAAAAAATAGATGAACAATAATCGGTAAAAAATTTTTATTGCAATTATTCGATTCATTACGCTATTGTTAATTAACAATTTTTTATCACTCGACTATCAATATTGCAAGTGTGATATTTTTCAAACTACAAGTGTGGAAATTTTTTCCTTTCGTATAGCTAGTGTTATAACGGTTAAGAATCGATTTCCGTTCGAGATATTGAAAAATTATTATTTTCCAGTTTTTATTAACAATTTACTGCATTTTTAAATGAAAAAGTTTAATAAATAATCGAAAAAAAAATTATTTTATCATTACTAATGTTTTTTTTTTATCAGAAGCTACATAAAAATAATTTTTTCAATTTTTTATCACTTATTGTTTAAAAATTTGTTATGAACAAATGCATTGTTCACA
>WOGR01017277.1:0-14729 GCA_015342045.1 Leptinotarsa lineolata | reverse complement strand
TGACAGCAAGTGCATTAGGGTTTCGGACGCCTCGCGGAAGGCCCTGCACCTTTTGTCAGGAACCTCTATACCCATCAGGCGACTGCGGTAGACTAAGGTATTGAAGACACCATCCTGGCATGCCATAATTAACCCTTCAGTTTCCGACTTCAGCCCACTCGACCTGAGGAAAGCGAAAGTCAGGCGCTTTGATAAGCCAAGCTCCTCAATGTTATTGAAGAAGACCCCATGCATTGGCTTATCTTTGTGTTGTCGCAGAAGTGAGGTGATTATTATTATCATTATTATTATTATTATTAACACTGAATTATACAAAAAATACTTTTCTCTATTCAGTATGTATTCTAAACATTTGTTATGGAATTGAATCAGATATCATTCACAGGATTGCTTTACAATATAGTAAATGAAAGAGGTGAAATTTCACTCACATGAAACACTGTCCTCTCTGGTGGACATCCGTTGTTTCGGCGTAAGACACTTACCTTATCGTGTAGCAATCTTGTGAATGATTCAATTCCATAACGAATATTTGAAATAAAAACTGAATAAAGAAAGCGTTTTTTGTATCATTCAGTGTTCATATAAAAGTATTTGTTTTGGAAGTATTTTTCTTTCGTGTAATTCAATGTTTATCTGACAGTAGTTGTTTCGAGAGGGCTTTTCTTCCAGTTTGTGTCTGAAAGTTACTCCTTTGCATGATCTACACATCTTGGTAAAGAGTTTATTTTTTGAAATTGATTGCTTCCTTCCTTTCTTTGGAAGACTCACACATTTTTTTTGTATAAAGATGGAGAAATAGAAAGCCGAAACCTTTCTTTCCCAAAAATTAATCTCTCCTAAAAATATACCCCTTTCAATTTATTTATTTTCATTTTTAGATAATTCAATTGCACAATTTTCATCCACTTATTAGTTTTGAAAATTGGTTTATTAAAATAATTTAATTTCAATTCAGTTTCTTTCATGATTTATATAAACCAAAAAAACTCTTCCATTATTCCACTCACGTCAAATTAGCAATGGGTATCTCGAGTCACATAAATGTGTGATCTGGACCCGCCCATTCAACCATCAATCCTGTTATCAGTCTCAATAAAAGTTCGTTACCTTCAATAACATATCTGTGCGACAAAAAAAGTAACGGAAATACTTGGCGGTAACTTTCACCCTCTGACTTCCTATTTCTTATAAATATTGTAAGGAGTTCCCCTATCGAATTGTGTCAATAAATATCCACTGTTGGTTTGATCCGATATTACAGCACTACTACTGCAAGTAGAATAGAATAGGGAGAGCATCGAGTGAGCAGAAAATACATTGATAATAATGAAAAAGTCGATTTGAAATGATAAAAAGTATTAGTTATGAGGTACACATAACCATAAAAATTCCTTTCTTAACTTATTTTCGTAATTTATTTACTTTCGAGGTCATTATAAGATTTGTAAAATTAGCTTATGATTTCTGATCGGAATGTTTAAACTTATTTTCTGTTTTAAACAGTTGTACCATTAAACACAACCTCCAGAAATGACGCCTGAATGATAAAAATAGTTTCAATTAATGTACCAGCTGCAGATACAAAAATGAGAGAAATTGGACATTGAACTCTCTCTGACTGTAATCGAGCTGTAACCTCTAACGCCACGAAACATCTGCCCGTGAAGGGCATAGGGCACGTGCCCTTTGCTAATTCATAACTTATTCCCCAATCTCGGGAAGTAAGTTACACCATCTTGAGATACGAAACACCTTTCCTGGCACTTTCGCTTTCCCTTTCTGGGAAATGACATCGTTACAAAATTCGTTGCGAATTTGAGGGTCAGAAGTCAGAAGGGTCATTGGTCACTTAATATTGCGAAGGTGACAGTATTTTGAATAACCGAGAAAAGGTGATTGGTTGTTAATTGAAAAATCAAATTTCTGGATTTTGCCCAAATATTTAATAATAAAGGATAAACTTGATGTGTATTTATGTAGATTACCAAAAGTCACATCTGGATGGAAATATACCTGTTTTCATTTGACGTACTTTTTACAAGTGAACTTTTTGGTTTTTGAGGACGAAAAGGGATTACTTTCCGAAACCGTTTGAATTTTTTTTTCAATATTCCAATGTTCATTGAAAAATGTCTTTCAAGAAAAGATATAACGTACCCGACAAACACCAACTAAAGAATAAAACCAAATATTAGTGGTTTTATATAGACCAAACACAGTTTTTGTTTATCATAGGCTATTTTTTGGTCGATTGACTTTTCAAATTCAACCATTTCGAATTGAAGAACGTCTTAGACAGTATAAAATACATACCTTCATTATTAGAAAAAATGCGAAAATATTCACCCACAGATCCGCAAGACGAAAAGATAAATGAATTCAGTAGAAAAATTAAAAGCATCAGAAGGTGTATCTAAAGCTTTTAAAAAACTAATGCTCTTGATTTTTTCAATAAATTCATTTGTTGTCTTGGCAACTGTAGATTAACAATAGGATTATTCCTGAATATTACTAAATCTCACATATTAATAAATTTTTTTTTATAATTGAAAACATTTTGAGCCTTTTCCAAATATCACCATTGCTTTAAAAATATTATATTGATTGAAAATATATTTTCAAGATTGAAAGATAAAACCTCCAGTGTAGTCTAGGCTATTCTTTGTGCAAATTGGAATCATGTGTATTGGCCAAACTAGATTAAATCACTTTTCACACAAGTGGCATCAAAAATAACAGGTAGAGGTGTATTTTTGCACAACATATCATTGACCTAGACAATCACTTTGCATTTGACAGTATTCTTTATAAATGACTAAAATTTATAAAGAGTTTTTCTGCTGGAATTCTAAAAAGAACATGAAAGGTCCCAAAATAATTTTTTTACATATTTACTTCACTTAAACAAATCAAATGAATTTTACTACTCGTATAATAGGTACATAACAATGTTTTCCTAAATAGTAATTTTCAGATTTTTCCATAATTTATTGCCTATTGATCATATTTTTTGACATTTGAAATATCAAAGGTAATAACGTAACTGTCATATTTTTTTTATTACCTAAATATTTTCAGTTTTTTGGGTTTAATTGTAAATAAATTAAACCCAAATAAATAAACTTAAAAATATTCTCTTATTTCATCGTTAATGTAGTTCAAATCTTCCTCCATAAAGTTGTTAAGACTGTGCTGAAATATCCATCACATTTCACAGCTTTCAATATTAAGTTGGTATTCTTTCAGTGACATCCTCACTCAAATGATACAACAGATATCAAACACGCGTTTTGTTTTTATTTGTGTGTAACTGGTAATGTTTTACGCAATTTATTATGAACTTCATATTCAATTTCAACCTGAGAACTTATTTTTATATTCTTTGACATGTATTTTGTTCTTCACAACATTTTGGATACGGCCAACCCCACATACCTTCCGTTCTGCTGCTTCCCCAAATTACTTCACAGTTTTGTTTTTACATGTTACCAAAGACTAATATAAATCAAGAATTAACTATAATATATACCCTAGTCTCCAATTTTTCTGAAAGAGAAAGACTTTACAAACGGTAAGGTGTCAAACAGATAACCACCAAGAGCGGAACATATCAGAAATACGCGACGGACTGTGGCTGCTCATCGTCTTGAGGTTCAACTCAGTACACCTCGAACTTCACTGTTCAAGAACTCTTTCATTTGGAGAAATGCGTTTATGTGGAATAAACATCCTGATAACGTTTTTCTAAATGGATTGAATCTCCAGCGTTTCAAATCCAATGTAAATCTCTACTTTCGCACAGGCACCGCTCTTAGACTGCCTTGAGGATTTTCCTGTAGTGCTTGTGTTTTGTCCGTAAAAAAACATAATGTATCAGAATTTCCCGATGTGATAAATTATATTTGAAATAATAAAACTTATGTCAAATTGTCAGTAAGTTAAATCATTATATATTTCTTGTTTTTATTTCATTATTTGTTACTATTGAAAACCCTATAGATAAAAATAATTTCTGAGTAAACAAAAAAAATCAAAGTTTGGTCCAAAAATGGTAAACAGAAGAGGAGGCTTTCAGAAAGAAGTGAAGATTTATATCAGTAATCTATTAATAATAAATGGTACTTTTGAGTTTTCAAGCAGTCACTTATTCGGGAAAATGATATAATAACCAAACTTAACAAATAACAATAGTCCTAAGTTAAACAGAAATCTACATTTGATAATAGTTTTGTGATTCAATGAATGGGCGTATATGCAATCGACACTAGACATATATTAAGCTTCTGTTACCAATAATGAACATTTTAGCTCAAATAGCTTGATGAAATCAATCAAAAGTTTTAGTTCAATATAAAAAAGTTATTCATATTCTTTACCAGAAAAATGTGAAGACTTGACTTATATAAAGAAATGATACAGATGAATTAACTCTGTTTCTGCTGAAACTTGTGGCACGTTTTTTATTCTATGCGGAGATGCACGAGCTCTACAGAAAAATCTTATCGCAGCACTGTATTGTGCCAAAGTGGTAATTCAGGTTGGATTTGAATTGTGAACTATATTTATCTGGAAAAATGTTTTGGGAAAGTTTCTTCCACAACATAGTGCACTCATTATTTTCTATTATCATTATTTTCTTGATTCATTGGGCACCTGTTCACAAAACAATTTTTGATTCCTTACCGTATTCATTTCAACACTCCTACTAGCCGCACAAAAATACATTTAACATTCTGGATCATTTACGAATTTGCTCAGCACCATATAGTGATTATTTTCTGCCACCAATAAAATGTTTTTCAAAATCCATCGCTGTTGATTTTTATAATACTCTACATACCTTTTCAGATTACCGAACAATTTCAACACACCCTGTATTAGATCCAAAATTTTTCGACACCCTTTATTAATTATTTTCTGTTTGATATGATTTTTAATATTCTTTGTAACAGTGTATAATTTCTTGCTTTCTTGAACACTCTGCATCCACAACAATCTTTTCTCTCTCTTTCTCACACTCTGTTGATTATGCTAGATTCTGAGCACTCGAAGATCACAAATTTCTTTCAATTTTTTCCTGCTTAAAAAATACATTCAACACCTTGTATTAGTTTTCACTATCCAACACCCTATATCTTTATTTGTTCTGCCAGCAGTAACTTATTTTTAAAATTCATCATTTAATATTTTTATAGCAATCTGTATAAACTTTTATATATTTTCATTATAGCTACAAAAATTTTCCTATATTTCTCTTAAAAATACACCACTTCCTATATTTTCAAAATTAAAATTCTACATCGAAAAGATTTTTTAAGTAATTATGTATTTTTTTAGTACCTAATTATGTATTTCATTATTCAGTGTCGTCTATAACATGTTTTTAAATGTTTTTCCTTCGTTCGGTTAACGGAACAAACAATTTTACAATTTTTTACAATTCTATAGTTAAAACACTCTTTATAAATTTACATATTCTCGAGCACCCTGGGTACACAATGTTCAAATACATTTTTCCCGTTTTAAAAGAAAAAACACCCTAGATTATTGATCAATTTCTAAATCTAAAACACCCTGTAGAACTTTCAAGCACTGTTGATTCAACAAACCATTTTATTTCATACCCAAAGTTTGTTCTCTGTATCAGATCTCAGATTTACCAACATCCTTCATCCGTTATTTTGTCTGGAATGATTTTTCAATATTCCATATAACTTTCCAACACCCATTTTCTGTTAGCCATAATCGTTTTTCAAATTTCATCATTTAATACTTATATAACACTCTGAATGACTTAAAAGATCCTCAGGCTCTCTTTCCCAAAAATCAATTTCTCCTAAAAATATACCTCTTTCAATTTGAACAGTGTATAATTTCTGAAACTCAAATACGTTCTGTACCTACATTTTTTAAATCTTCTCAGTATCCACCACTCTTTACTTATTCCGGAAACTATGAGTAGATGACCCTTTTTCAATTTTGAGTGCTCACGCATCTTCGAGACCGTTTTTTCCACCAACCTCTAGTAATTCTCACATTTTTCAACATATTATATTCAGCATTATCTGTCAGTAATCTGAAAATTTTTGAAAATTCAATATTGCATGAACCAACGCATTCAAAATCCGAATTTGAAATAATATGAAGCGCTTCTTACAACTATATGAAATATGTGGTATCTTGATTCATCTGTGAAGACAAAGACACAACACCTAATACAGAACTTCGTAATACCAGTTTTCAACATTAAGGAGTGTTTGAAATGTGATTTCAAAGAAAACAAACTAATATTTGATTATCTCCAATCTAACTGCATGACTATATTACTAATATAATAATGCAGTTAGAATAGATGGAACCTTAATATATTTTATCTATATTTCCCAGTTTTTTGTATGGTTTCCATTTCACAAAGTGAAATCACCATGTGAAATGGAAACCATATCAAAAAATTGGTTAGCTTGCCAATTTGAAGAGTTATTATAACTCGGCAAAGGTTAGGTATACTTTGGTGGTGCTCAACAAATGTTGTAGGGCCCGACCATGCAACAACAATAACGCATTATATGAAATGAATAGACTAAGAAACATGTCAAGCCATAACTGAAAAATAATTAAAAAAAACAAAATATTCTCAAGTACAATTTTATATTCACAAGCACCAAAAAAACTCTAAATTAAATCAAACTCGCCAAATTAATACATCTCAGAATTTATATGATATATAAAAGTTAATTGGGAGGTTTACCCCTGCAGATAAATAAGAATACAATGTAATTTGATTTTGAGATGAGCGATTGTGAGAAAAAAATTGTTTTTTCATAAAATGGGTAAATCTCGCAAAAATCATTTATATAATATGAATTGTGTAATTGACTGATCCGTCACTTGCTGAATATCAATAACATACAGTGTGTAAAAGCCAAATGGAATAAATTCATTATTTCGGTTACTGAACATATTAAAAAAAATCTCGAAACACGTTAAATTTAAAATATAATTTGACATTCTTCAACGTAAAAATGCCACCCCTACCTTCAATCACCTTCGAATGACAGGTACAACCCCCAATTTTTCAAATGGGAAGTATAAATTTGTGATATATCGTTTGAAAGGTGTCTTCATTCTCTATTCAAAAATGTTATCGCTTTCAAGTTTATTGCAACAATTAAGAAAGAATAAATTAAAATCATATGGTTACCGAAATTCGATAAAATACACTCAAAAACAAAAATGTAAAGCAAAACGTAATGAAATGTAGAATACGAAAAAGAACTATGGATGTTAACGAAGTAGATGTTCAAAATGTTCACCGCGAACGTCTTGACTTCCAAATAAAACTGTCTTCTGACATTATTTAACATACCAGGCATGACTGACCTAATCGCAAGCGTTATTCGTTCTTTCGAGTCATTCAAATCTGAAGGTGTTTTATACAGACTGCTTTTTATATATCCCCATAAAAATAAATCTAATGATGAAAGATCAGGTGATCGCGCTGGCCATTCAATCGATCTTCACCTCTCTATCCACAGATTGGGAAATGATGTATTGAGGTATTGCCGGACATCAACTTGGTAATGTGGTGATGCTCCATCAAGCTGAAAACATATCATATTCACTGGAACTTGTGGGTTTTCTGGATCGGGATATAAAGTTGCCAAACTTGGAATGACATCATTTTGAAGTAGTGCCAAATAATTATCGCCATTCAAGTTGCGCTCAATGAAAAAGGGACCAATGATATGGTTTCCTACAATCCCTGCCCAAACATTAACATTTTGATGGTATTGTGTGTGTTCTTCTCCCATCCAGTGAGGATTTTCCGTTGACCAGTAGCAGCAATTTTGTCAATCGCCATCCAGTGAGGATTTTCCGTTGACCAGTAGCAGTAATTTTGTCAATCGGCATGATCGTTAAGAGAAAATGTACACTCATCAGATAATATAATGTCTTCTAATTGGATGGTATTGTTATCCAACATGTCCATCATTTCTTGACAAAAATAAGTTCTTCTATCAAAATCGTCTTCCATGAGCTCCTGAGTAGATATCATTTTATAGGGATGCATTTTATTTTCGTTTAATATTTTCACTATCGATGTATGGCTAACATTGAATGTAGTGGATGCCTGTCTACTCGATGTATTTGGGGTTTTCCTCAAACTCAAGAGCATCACATCTGATTTGAGTTCATCACTTATTGCATTGGCAGCTGCTTTTTTTTATCGGCTCCACATGACCAAACTGGTGAAACTCCTTATCTATTTTGCTTATTGTTCCTTGAGATATGGGCCATAAATTAGGAAATTTCTCATGAAATAGGCGAGCTACTTCCTGTTGTGTTCGGGTATTATCTCCATAACGAATCATTTGTAAAACTGTTACTTCATGCATTTTCGTTGACTTAACCATTTATCAGACTTGAAGTTAACGAACTTTAAACTCAAATTAAAATACTGACAACTAATGTTGTAACATACAAAACAATTTGACAAGGCGTTTTGAACTTACGTTGCCACGGAAATTATTTACAGTTTTGTAAAGGATACCATCCAAAAAGAACATTGATATGGTCTTTGCTTACTTTCTTATTATCAATATCTCAACATGAAATAAGTTTTGAGTAAATTGCAATAATTTTTGAGTGTATTTTATCGAATTTCGGTAACCACATGATTTTAATTTATTTTATCTTGATTGTTGCAATAGAGAATGGAAAATGGAGAGACCTCTCAAACGATATATCACAAATCTGTACTTCCTATTTGNCAAATCTGTACTTCCTATTTAAAAAATTTGGGGTTGTACCTGTCATTCGAAGAGGGTTGAAGGTAGGGGTGGCATTTGTACGTTGAAAAATATCAAATTATAATTTAAATTTGACGTGATTCAGTTTTTTTTAAAATATGTACAATAACTGAAATAATGAATTTATTCCATTTGGCTTTTATATACTGTATATTAATAACATATAATATACAATTTTCACATTTTTTATTTCTGGACGCGTTTCGCTAACAACGTAGCTTCCTCGGTAGAAGGTAATTTTCGTCTAGCAATAAAAATGTTTGTGAAAATTGTGTAATTATTATTATGAATAATGAATTTAGTAATTTATTGATGGGTTTTATCTAATTCAAAAATATTTTCAGAGCACGTACATAAAAGCTTCTTTTCAAAAATGTTTTTTTCAGATTTTTGGCTTTCTACTTCTTCATCTTTATACAAAAAATATGTGAATCTTCATTCTATTTAACTTTTTACTTCATTTCATTTATCCCTATTTGGATTATAGTTCTCAAAATGTTTTCCGCAGTAGGGTTTCGGTTATTTATAAATTCAATTTTTGTCAGAAATTATTGTTTCCGAAACCACATCGTCGATGCACCACCCCTTGAACACAAACAATTTCTTTCAACTCACTCCGAAACCAGCAGTACGTTAGCTCGTCATCAGACTCCATCGAGCGTGTAATTTTCAAGATTTTCCTAAACAAAAACAAGCGTGATACCGTTTTTCTCGAAAACTTCAGGGGTTCCCATCTAATTATCCTAATAATACGGGCTAATCAGCAATTTAGAACGATCGCCAGCATCGGAACGTTATCGCAGGCAGATGTGAATCAGAGACCCCCTTGCACACAGCTGTGATTTTGGCTATTTGCCGTTTTCTTATACTTACCCCCTAGAATTCGTACTTGCAGCTTTCTTTCAAGAAGTCGGGGGGTGCGATGCATACAGTGGCATATGTGCATTCATGTTAATCAAGCCGCTTTGTCACTCGCGCTTGGCACGCGCGCCTATCCTTTTGTGCCCGTCAACGGTATATGTACAGAGCGAATGTGAAATCTTGCACATTCATTTGACAAATGAATTAAAAGTAAAAATCATTTTCGAAAACATCATTACATATACATTCTCTAAAAAGAAGAAAATACGCTTCAAATTGATTCAAACCCGCCAATTCAGTAAATCACACTGTTTATATGATATTTGCATATTTTAAAACATAATATATATTTTTTCCGAAAATCTATATGTCAATATCAAGTTACACAGATAAATCTCGCGTCAAGCTTTCATATCATATCAATTTTGTAATATAATGAATTGATGGGTTTGATTTGATTTACAATTTATTTTCTTATTTTTAGAACATGTGAATAGAAGCTTGTTTTCGAAAATATTTTGTACTATTAATTAATTATTTTTCAGCTTCCGCTGTTATGTGTCATTGTTGCAAGATCGTTTGTCTTATTAGTAGTAGGTACTTACAGTCTAATTTTTTTATAAGAACACGAGAACACGTTCCAGATATTTGACTATACTTAAAGCTGCAGACGCTTGATCAGCATCGAAGAGTTTAAAATTGGTGAAACAAGATAGCCATCACGCCAATCTGAATGATATTCCCTTGAATATAATTTATTTCATATCCATGTCATGGGAGCGCATAAAAAAAAGCGCACCATCTTTGGGAGTCCGCCATATTGAATTTGTAGAGAAGTTATTTTATTTACTTATCATTTGTAAAAAACCCTTTTTGATACCCATATCAAAGAAATACATAGAAATAACTACTCTGCCATCTTGGGATATTTGCCAAATTGGATGTAGAATGCATTGTCATCCAAACTGAACGTATATACAAAATTTCAGCTAAATCGGTCGAGAATAACTGCTTTAAAAGTCAGTTGCAAGTTTGATCCGAATGTCCACCATCTTTGCGAGTCCACCACATTGTATTCAAAATAACGTAATTATCAATTTTTTGTATTCTTTTCAGCAAACTCTTCCATTCGATATTCATATCATGAAAGTGCATTAAAAGTAACTAGTCCGCCATCT
Source organism: Leptinotarsa lineolata (assembly GCA_015342045.1). NCBI lineage: Eukaryota > Metazoa > Arthropoda > Insecta > Coleoptera > Chrysomelidae > Leptinotarsa > Leptinotarsa lineolata. Next base: position 3,877 of record WOGR01017277.1, on the reverse strand, counting down.
TGGGCTGTCCGCCATATTGGATGTAGAATGCATTGTTATTCAAACTGAAAGTTTATGCAAAATTTTAGCTCAATCGGTCGAAGAAAACTGCTTCAAAATTCAGCTGCAAAATTTGACCAAAACGTCCATCATGTTGGATTTAAAGTAACATCATTTCATTTTTCCTATTCATTTCAGTTAACCCTTTCATTTGATATCCATTTTGGATGTAGAATGACGTCACTTAAGTACCATGCACCGTCCTCCAAACTAAATATGAATGCAAAATTTTGGTTCAATCTTTCAGCAAACTCTATCATTTGAAATTTATGTCATGGAAGTTCTCAAAAAATAACTTTTTCGCCATCTTGAGCGGTCCGACATGTTGGATATAGAATGACGTCACTTCTTTGTTACCCAAACTGCAAAATGGCACTCGAACGATTTGACATAACTGCTTTAAAATTCAGTTGGAAGATTTGATCGCTCGCAAACTTTGAAAAATCACATTAAAAGTTAAATTAAAACAAAATTAGTGTTTTTTGTTGAAAAACGAACAGCAGTTTCGAAATAAACTCTAGTGTTTATCAATATATACAGTTTTTGTTACTTGTCGCGCTCTTTTCTATGAAAAACATACTTTCGATTGCCTATCGATTGCTGCTTCCCTTTTAAAAATTGATCCAGTCTTTTAGAAAATAATACTTAGCTTAAGAATGTACATTTTTCGAAAAATGCAAAATTCAAATTGTTTTCAGATAAAAACTTATTAACGGTATTGCTGAGGCACTGGTGTTGCCTTACGCTTTGGGGACATTGATTTCGTTGTAGGAAATGATAGATACAGATAGATAGATTTTCATTCAGGTCGATATCAGTATTACAAAGTTAATATAAATACATATTAAGTAAACGATGTGAAGACTAGTCTATTCCTAGCAGTCTGAGGTCACCTAAGCTGAGTTTGTATTGTGTCCTTCAGGCTGCTAAATTTCATCTGAACACAAATGATATAGGAACTAATGTACTAATGCTATCTAACTAAAAAGAAAACATAGTTTTAGAAAACAGTTTGAGTAGAGACATATATAGGAATTGATTTGAATATCTATAGGATATGTATAGGATCAAGGTAGAGTATACACTGATGGAGGTTTGTGATTCAGTCGTTCTCAAAGATACTTTTCAGTTGATTATAATGGTTTTTAATGAATAGTTTTATTCCTTTTTTAAGTTTTTTGTGGCTATTGATATTTTTCATATGTGTAGGTAGCTGGTTGTATAGTTCAGGACCAAAAAGAAGTGACAAATTTTTGGTGGTGAGTCAATCTGCAACGTGGTATATTTGTAACTTGGTTTACCATCATTCGTGTATTCTGCGTGTGATAGATTATATTAATGGGTTTACTCATTATCCACAGTAAGCAATAATAGGCGTATATTTTCCTTACATTAAATAGGCCAGTTTCTTCATACAAGGACTCAGTTGAATATCTTGGATATATCTTTTGATATAATTCAAAGTGTTTTGAATTATATCTAAATTGTTTAAGGAAGTCTTGTATATAATCCCCCAAACAATGATACAGTAGCGTATGATTGACTCAGCCAAGGGGTTACAAACCAGCAACATAACATCTTTTCTGAGAATATTTCGGAGTTGATAAAATTTATAAATAAGCTTTCGAAGTCTTTTCACCGTATATTTTACATGATCGTTCCAGCTTAGTGACTGATTAATCATGATACCCAAGTACTTAGTTGATTCTATTTTATTTATTTCAGGGCAACAGCAATTGGAATTTTCTGAGCAAGTTGATTTGTGAATAGGAAGTATTGTTTGTTTTGGTTGATCTTTTTTCGTAGAGGAGAAAATTATGAATTTTTTTGTCTAGATTGAGGCTCAGTAGGTTAGTACTTAGCCAAGAGTGAATTTGTTTGAGGCCAATTCCTGCTTTTTCAGCTACGAATGCTACAGCCGTATCATCAGCGTAAGACGTTAAATTTTCTTCGAAATTTTTGATTTTGAAAATATTATTGACATACAGTAAAAATAGTATTGCACCCATGATGGTTCCCTGTGGTACACCCCTGGCAACAGGCAGTGGATCACTATAAGAATCATTTATTTTCAATTTCTGTAATCTGTTTGATTAATAATATTTGAATAAATTTAACAAAATGCCTCTTACTCTTACATCCTCCAATCTCTGAAAGAGTATGTTAAGTTCGACGGTATCAAACGCCTTTGCCAAATCTAAAGATACAGTTAAACACTTTTTCTGATCCTGAAAGCAGTTGAATACCTCATTTGTTAGTTCAAACACAGCTTGTTCTGTTGATAAGTTTTTCCTGAACCCATATTGGGAGTTGGAAATGTTTTGTTGTTGTCAAAAAAGTTTACTAATCTATGTTTTAAACATTTTTCAAATATTTTTGCGAAATTGTTTGTTACTGTTATACGTCTAGAGTTGTTTGTTTTTTGAGAGTGACTTCCAAAAAATTCAAAAGATAAAAGAGGTCAGTCAGTTACCTCCCTTCGTCCTATCCAGTAAACTCCAAGCCTGTTGTTAATATAATTACGCAATATTGTATGCGGTAATTCAACACTTTACAATAAGTTCGTGTATATCAATAACCTTTTTATTTAACACTTAAGATACTATGCTTTATTAAAAAATAATTTTTCAGAAAAAAACAGGTTACTGCAATAAATAACAATTTATTTTTGAAAGATTTTTGTCTAAAAATAATCCTGAATACTCCAAAAGATGTTAGGTTCACTTTAGTGAGGTAATCAAAATGCTCTGGAGAAGAAGATGACAGCCTTGATTATTTGGTTTGTGTCGATCCTTCCCTCAACGACGTGGGAAAGCCCAGATATATTTTTTCGGAGTCAGACGTTCATTTATTTACTTTATGTAAGTACTAAGCACTTGAGTGCACGCACTCGACTTGTTTGAATAATTTATAATTGAACTAACCACAATCTTCAAACGTTCAATTTGGTCTTGAAAAATTAATGGAAGACTCAAATTATTTATCGGAGATCGTGACCCGTTCAAATCTAAGGAACATTAAATAACCAGTTGCGAAAAGAATCGCACGCAATCTTCGAATCGAACTGATTGGATTTTTAACGGTTTTCTCATATTTGTAATCGAGTTTGTTTATTATTATGAAAGATTTGGTGTACGTGGCAAGGACGATTCGATGAAAATCACAGCAGTAGGCCATATGGGCCAGTCACACAGGACATTATGAAATTGATTCAAATTCTGTTTTATATGAGGTGACCCAACATAAACTACAAATCCGACTGTACGCTTTTATTCTCCTTCGAAAATGATATACTTATGCATGATTTCAAACCTATTCTCGAAGTAGTTTTTCCCACTTTGAAGTTGATATCTCAAAAACACGGTTTTGGATGGCTTCAACAGCCGTTCACGCATTTTTTTGACGTAGGGGACCAAAAAAGTCATTAGGCAATACATGAGAGCAATTTGAGCAATATACAAGCGATGAGTCCATGAATTAATTCAATCACGAACAAAGCGATTATTTCCTAAAAGTGATACGTGAACGAATAACTTTATGGAAATCAGTTTATCTCAAATTTCCAAACAATGATTCGTTGATCAATTGAGTTTTATAAGTTTATTTATATTATATAGAACTGTCCGATACTTGATTAAAATCCATATTAAAACTCATTAATACAATAAACTGTATTATTGTAATATAGAGTTTTATTTATATTGTGTTTTTGTGATGCACTGTTTTGGAACCTTTGGTGTAGTAATGAATCTTACTAGAGTTTTATCCCAACACCAAACCGTTATTTTTAACACCTCGACACGTGTTTCGATCACCAAGTGATCATCTTCAAGAGGAA
>WOGR01017074.1:0-13210 GCA_015342045.1 Leptinotarsa lineolata | reverse complement strand
GGACATTTATCTTTTTGGAGAAAACCGATGCCTGGGTTTTCGTGGCATTGAATTGAACCTGGTTACTTTCACCCCAATTTGAAATTACTTCTAGATCCTCATTGAGATATGCAACTTGCTGCTGCCGGTGAAGATGTGCATCCGCAACCGATTTCCTGGTACTTCACCAGACACCTTGTTGATATTGAGCTGTTTCAGAATTCGCCTGGAATTGTGGATTCTAGTGTGGTAATAGTGGGTGGTGTCTTTCCCAGAAAATCGACTGTGGAGTGGGACGCAAATTGTTCAACTAGTAGATTTGCTTTTTGTATGGCTGTTGTAGCAATTGAACCATCCGCTTGTGTTAGTGGTGGAATTGTGAAGTTTTGATTTACAGCTTTAGCCACCGACCAGAAGGATCTAGACCCGTTGGGATTGTCAAGCAGGTTATCACTAATTCTCTGGTTGTTTGATATAGATTCAGAAGACTAGCATATTCTCCATCACGGTCAGTAATCTTGGTTGGCTCATTTATAATCCGGGTAAGTCCGCTGCTCATTGCAAAAGCCTCAGCTTTGTGCCCTTGTTCGTCGTTGATATTTAAAAATTTTAGCCATTCGATATTGTGGATATCGAAGTTACCGAATGAGAAAATTTCGGCATCAGGATGGTTGATTTGCAGAAAGTCAATGGTGTTTGTAAGTGAAGAAAATAGTTCCCTATATTGTGTATCGCTTGGTGGTCGATAAACGCAGCATAAGAATTTAGTGATCTTCTGTGATATTATTTTGAATCACATAACATCAAAGTTTTGGGGTTCCAGCATTTCCTCTCGTTGACAGGAGAGATCGCTTCCGATAGAAATGGATATTCCAAAGTTACGTTTGAATCGAGAGTGGAAATCATAGCCGGGATATAGAAAATTGGCGGGGTTTATTGAAGCACTGAGTTTGGTTTCTGTGAGTGCAAGAATATGAGGACTATTTGTTTGCAGATGTTGGTGCACTGATTTTATATTTGAGTTGAATCCTCTGATGTTGCAGAAATCGATTTTTAAGCTGCTTACAGGCCTCTTAGCAACTGCAGTTACCATGCTATTTCCCTGTGGGCTGCTGTTAGGAGGACCCTGCTGACTGTCGGGAATAGTGGTTTCCGGAGATCCGATTACCTCCGGAGTATTTTGACCCTAGGAACGTCATCATTCAATTTTTCCTTATATTTCTTTCCTTGAAACCGGAAACAGCGGCACAGCAACGAAACGTTAGCCCGAAAGTAACTTTGCGCTACCTAAGCCGTTACGATGGTATCTCACCGGGCGATGCCGGTTGGGACCAGCATCTACCATCTGAAATTGACCGAATGTAGTGAATTCCATTGATTTTTGAACATTCTACAAATGTAACATTTCATAGTCATGACTATGAATTCATGCCTTTCTGCGGAAAGATGGTTTGCGTTGAATTTGTCTTTTCATTAAAAAACGGTTTCTGTGTCCTTTCATTCTTTTGTAGGAAGATCTCTCAGTTTGACCAATATGAAGTTCGGGACAGGAAGCGCAAACAACTAATCTGTCTTTGAAATTATGATCAGACATCTTCTTGAACTCACTCAATATTTTTTCTGGGCAATTTTAGTAGATATCGTGTTTCAAATACCTCATAATTCTCCCCCTACGCAGCGACAGTTTTACGCGCAGAATATATTTAGCGAGGACTATAATTTCCTGTAAATTTCATTTAACTTTGCCGTATTGTTGTGTCGCCGTGAATAGTGTAGATTTGCAGCTGCAGCAAACTTTACTGCGATTGTAATTCAAATCCACTGTGTGGGACAATAATCATGTAGTTATATTTCTCGCTTTTGAAAGACGGGAGCCACTATAATTTAGTATTCACTGGTGAAAATGAATTTTTGAAATAGAGAAAGTCAGTGTGTATAGGATTTAACAATGAGGAAGGTGTAGAAGGTTCAAAGTGCAACAATTTAAATTACTTCACGTTCTATTTTTCTCATAATGTGAAGATTGTCATAAATATCTTGTTGTAGTCATGGATTTTGATAAAGAACTCAATTTGTGTCTTTTTTTAGTAAGAATCTTGAATCTCTGTCAAATTATTCACTTCTTAACATAATTATAATTCAGTACTTTGGAATAGTACAATATTATTTTTATGAAAGCTGAAGCTACTGTGAAATTATGCTGTGTCGTTGGGAAAGCCTACTTTTTTGGCAAAGCTATCTAATTTGAATAAGTTATTCTTGTATAACCTAAAAATAATGAGCCCGAGAACCGTTCCTTGGAGTACACCATTCTCAATATTTTTTCTGTAACGGAAGTCGTTATCTATTCTGAAACATTGAGACATCTCGGATATGTAGCGTTTCAATAATATTTGTGCTGTACCCCTAATAACAAAAAACTCGAGGCAGTGGAAAAATTGTTCATGACAGACGGTGTCAAAGGCTTTGGCGAGGTCTAGAAAAACGCAAATTGATTTTTTACCTTCATCTACCGATTTATTAGCTCGATTTGTAGGACCACTATTGCATTCATTTTCTGTAGATTTGCCTACTTCAAATCCTGGCCGTCTAAAGAAATGAAAAAATTATATTAAACGGTCTTTTAAAACATGTCAAAACTGTTTGATTATACTCTCAGCATTGAGATAGGTCTATCTCTATTTGTACATCATTATTTTATACACGATTTATACACTGTGTAAAAGCCAAATGGAATAAATTCATTATTTCGGTTACTGTACATATTTTGAGAAAATTCCGAAACACGTCGAATTAAAATTGAAATTTGACTTACTTCAACGGAAAAATGCTACCCCTAACTTCAATCCCCTTCGAATGACAAGTACAACCTCCAATTTTTTAAATAGGAAGTATAGACTTGTGATATATCGTTTGAAAGGTCTCTTGATTTTCTATTCAAAAATGTTATCTCTTCCAAGTTTATTGCAACAATTAAAATAAAATAAATTAAAATCATGTGGTTACCGAAATTCAATAAAATATACTCTAAACTTATTGCAATATACTCAAAACTTATTTTATGTTGAGGTATTGATAATAAAGTGAGCAAAAAGCATAGCAATGTTCTTTTTAAATAGTATCCTTCAAAAAACTATAATTTTTTTCTGTGGTAACGTTAGTTTGAATCGCCTTGTCAAATTGTTTTGTTTGTTACATTAGTTGTCAGTATTTTAATTTAAGTTAAAAGTTCATTAACTTCAAGTCTGACAAATGGTTAGATTAAAGGAAATGCATAAAATAACAGTTTTACAAATAGTTGGTTACGGAGATGAAACCCGAACGAAACAGGAAGTAGCTCGCCTATTTCATGAGAAGTTTCCTAATTTACCGCCCATATCTCAAGGAACAATGAGCAATATAGAGAGGCAGGTTCGCGAGATTGGTCATGTGGAGCAGATAAAAAAAGCAGCTGCCAATGCAATGAGTGATGAATTCAAATCAAATGTGATGCTTGAGTTTGAGAAAAATCCACATACATCGAGTAGACAGGCATCCATTACATTCAATGTTAGCCATACATTGATAGTAAACATATTTGAAGGTAATAAAATGCATTCCTATAAAATGATACCTACCCAGGAGCTTATGGAAGACGATTTTGATAGAACTTATTTTTTTGAGCAAATGATGGACATGTTGGATAACAATATCATCCAATTAGAAAACATTATGTTTTCTGATGAGTGTACTTTTCCTCTTAACAGTCATACTAATCGGCAAAATTGCCGCTACTGGTCAACGGAAAATCCTGACTAGATGAGAGAAGAACACACTCAAAACCCTCGAAAGGTTAATGTTTGGGCAGGTACTGTAGGAAACCATACAATTGGTCCCTTTTTCATTGAGGGCAACTTGAATGGCGATAATTATTTGGCCCTACTTCAAAATGATATCATTCCAAGTTTAGCAAATTTATATTCTGATCCAGGAAACCCGCAAGTTCCAGTGAATACGATATGTTTCAAGTAGGATGGAGCACCACCACATTACCAAGTTAATGTTTGGCAATACCTCTTCACAACATTTCCCAATCGGTGGATAGGAAGGCGAGGATTGATTGAATGGCCAGCGCGATCACCTGATCTTTCATCATTTGATTTTTTATTGGGGATATGTAATGAGCAATGAATACAAAACTAAACCTTCAGATTTGAATGACTTAAAAGAACGAATAACGTTTGCGATTAGGTCGGTCACGCCTTATATGTTAAATAATGTTTTATTTCAGATTAGAATGTTGCCAAGACGTTCGCGGTGAACATTTTGAACATCTTCTTCGTTAACATTCTTAGTTCTTTTTCGTATTCTACATTTCATTACGTATTGCATTATTTTTTAGTTTTTGAGTGTTTTTATCGAATTTCGNATTTCGGTAACCACATGATTTTAATTTATTTTATCTCAATTGTTGCAATAAACTTGAAAGCGATAACATTTTTGAATAGAGAATGAAGAGACCTTTCAAACAACATATCACAGGCATATACTTCCCATTTAAAAAAATTGGGGGTTGTACCTGTCATTCGACGGGGGTTGAAGGTAGGAGTAGCATTTTTCCGTTGAAGTATGTCAAATTATAATTTAAATTCGACATGTTTCGGGATTTTTTTAATGTACAGTAACCGAAATAATTGATTTATTCCATTTGGATTTTACACACTGTATAATAATCTGATGCTTGACTAGATTAATTCATGGTTTACTAACAAAGTCGTGAAGTTGGGATGTTTATCTGAATTTATTGATCGATATCCGAACGACTGCAAATAGCAAAGTATGTTTGTTTAAACAAACTTCATTTAACGACTTCCGCAGAGGTTTGAAATGAATTTGTAATAAACCGAATGTTTATATAATAAAAACGTAGAGCTAAATTGAAGAGTTTTAATGTCGCTATAACTCTAAACATTATAGGAGACAATTTATGGTTATTGTATCGACAACCAAGGATATGTTGACGTATTCGAGAAGTGCAGTGAATATTAAAAAAATTATAATAAAATTATAAATAGAATGACCTGTTACTTGACGAATTAATAGTAACAGCACAAACAATTTTAACAAACATTTTGATGTGAAACATCTATAGCCGCACGTAAAACCGATTTCTGGGGCGATGGGTCGCCATGCGCAATCGGTTGTGTAATTCTCTTCCCAATTAGTCCGTCAGTCAGCGAATCAGTCAGTCAGAAAGTCAGCCAGTCTGTTAGTCAGTCAGTCAGTAGTGAGTCAATCATTGTGCCAATTGGTCAGCTCGTCGATCATTCAGTGAGTCAGTCAGTCAGCCGGTCAGAAAGTGAGTCAGTCTATCAGTCAGTTAGTCGGTCGGTCTGTCAGTCGGCGAGTCAGTCAATGAATTAGCCAGCCAGTGAGTCAGTTAGTAGTGAGTCAGTCAGTAGTGACTTAGTCGATCGGTTAGTCAGTCACTCGTCATTTGGTTAGCTCGTCAGTCAGTCGGTGAATCAGTCAGTGAGTCAGTTTATCAGTCAGTCAGTCGGTCGATGAGTCGGTCCGTCAGTCAATAAGTCGGTCTGTCAGTCAGTGAGTCGGTCCGTCAGTCAGTGAGTCGGTCCGACAGCCAATAAGTGAGTGAGTCAGTAGGTTAGGTCAGAAGTGAGTGGGTCTATTCGACCCCCCACCGCAACCCACAAGGGTTTATTGTGGCTCACACCTATTCAAACTCGACCAAATAAACCCAGCTTCTTGACGAAGTCGATTAGTTTGTATGTGCTCTTCTGTTTCATCATATTCCAAACAGAGGGGACACACACTGTCTTCTCACAGTCCGAGTCTTTGCATATGATGATTCAGACGACAGTGACCTGTGAGGAGGCCTGTTCCGAGTTGCGGACGTTACTACTCAAGTTTCATTCGTGCTTATCGAATCGCATATTGTTGTTACGAATCGCAAAATAACAATCGCATACTTGTACGGCATATTTTCATGCGAATAGTTTACTTGCTTTCAGCTGTCATTTTCTTTCAATAATGAAAAATCATAACTCAAAAGTTTTTTCTGTTTTGTTTACGACAAAGAACACCTATTGAATAAAAATCGGTTTGCAGGCGAGACTAAAAGAAAGCACGAAAAATGATCAAGAATATCTATCTTGAAGTCACAACCAGCCTGCAGAATGTTATGGGTTCTGTATAATTGAACAACTGTACCGATCTCAGCCCAATCTAATCGTCAAAACTTAAAGTTACCTGAAAATAGATGAAAAAAAAAATTAAAATGAAATTACAAGGTCAACAGTAGTCTGAACATAAACTATATTTATTTTACCAAGAACAGCGTTCTGCTTCACTCCGACACGTGAAATAAAGCCTATCAATTATAATTATTATTTATTATAACATTTCTTTGGATCATTATAATGATCATCTCCATATTGGTTGTGGTAATCTTCCTGTATTCTACTATTTTTAAAAATTTCACCAATACTAAATTTTCTCATGGAAACTTCCGATAGTATCCAGAGATGATGTATGATGTATTTGTATTTGAAAAAGTTGAAATAAATTATCTCGGGCTACCAAATCTTTAGCCAATCTAAAGAAAAGATGGCATGTGCTACGGGTTTTGTAATTCCATGATTCATCTGATTCGAAATAAAGTTGAAATCAACCATATTTCAGTTGAGGATATTTCGTTATAAGTTATTTACACTTTGGCTTTGAAAGGTTTTGACTGATTCATTGACTCTTCGCCTCCGCATATTCTTTTTCATAGGACAGGGGAGTTTATAACAAATTATGGACTAACTTAATGTTATTTAATTTTACACACTGATACACTACCTCTGACTCTTATCTTTTACTTCACTTTAACGAAAGTTCTTTGGGTGGGTGCTTTTTATTCAAGAATTCCTTGAAGTATAAGAATTCGCTTGCTTCAACCGACAGTGTGGTCAATATTATTCATAACATAACCATGTTCTCAATTGATATTGGCTTTGTGCTGTTTAAATGCGAAGTCATGAAAAATGAGAAAAAAAACTTTCTATGTTTTTTTACCACTTGTATTTGTAACTAACGCAGTTTCGTCCTATAAGGCATTTCCAAATGAATACAATGAACTTATATTCGTTTAAATACGTTATTCTATTCGTTTGAAAATGTCCTTATAGGACGAAACTGCAGTAACGTTAGTTACAAATACAAGTGATCTCCTACCAAGTACTAACGGCTACATCCATTAAGTTATTGAATGTGTAGTGTAATAACACTGACACATAAATCATATATTTGCTTAACTTCCACTTTCGATTCCGAACGTTGACTATTTAATTTTTTTTATAATTTATCACAAGTCAATATTTCTAGCACCACTTTTTTTCAAGACTGCTATACTAACCCAATTTATCAATTTTTAATCACTATTATTGATGTAAAGTTCAAAGATGAAGCGAAAGAGGAGGTTAAAAAATGCATTAAAATTCTGGTTATGAATCAGCCATTACTTTGTATTGATTTTTGCAATAGAAATTTGTTAGGAATCAATACACTCCTAAATTTTTTATTCAAATTTATGATTGAAATATATATTTTAAGGATACATCAAGTAAATTTTTATAAATTAAGTTTTTCGAGGTGTGAAGCTTAACACCTCTGAAACAGAGAGTCTGCTAATAACAAATAATATATTAACCATTGTTGATTTTACTTAGACAGAAAAAATACCGAAAAGAAACGAAAATCAAATGAATAATTAATAAGAACAGTGAAATACACGAGTACTGTTCCATAAGCTAGTGACTTTTTTAAATAATAGTATATTATGCAACGATTGTTATTAATACACGGGCATTAACCGGGATGCGAAATGAGCCGAAGGCGAGTGGTTTATGCGAGTGTAGTAATAACCATTACATGAGAGTTTAGATGGGGAACTTGTGGAAAAATAGAAATCTGGATAGAAATTAATGTTCAAACAGTTCATTTTCCCAAGCAATAAAATAATACATAGGAAATATGGTTACACTTTAAGTTATATATAATACTAATCTAATTGAGAGAAAAAGAATTTGAAGTCATATTTAATTTTTCAATAAATGATCTCTAGGAACCCAAGTAAAGCAAGTTAGTTTACCAATTAATTGTTTGGTATGCACAATGCTGTCACAAATATCAACTTCCGAATTATCTCGAAGCTTGGATTTCATCAAATTCATCTGAGAGAAGATTCTCTCAGCATCAGCAGATGAATGTAGAAGTAGCAGAAGAAGTAGCAGCAGCAGCAGTAGCAGAAGAATGTAGAGATCATCTAACTAATTTTTCATTTTGAATACTGTTTCCCAAAACTCGTCAACTTGATTTTCAGAGTTTTTCTTCAATTTGGTAACATCTGCGATTAGACGCCATTCTGCGTTCAATTTTTCGCAATCACCCACTAATGTTTTGGGAAATGTTGATAACACCCTTTCACTATACTAATAAAAAATATGCATCAGTAAACTCGCACACCGGAGTAATAGCAATGAGCGATCAGCAATAGGTAATATATTTTAATTCGTCTCGTTCACCAAAGTAATAAGAAATCACAAGTACAATTTTTCAAAATGTCTTCGTCTGATTATGTCGAAGAAGTGGTATTGATGTGACAGTATTCAAGGCAGAAAAATAGAAAGCGAAGACGTTATTAGATTCATCCATCATTTCAAGTGCTCAAAAATCATATGGAGCAACTATATGTATGTGTCAAAGAATTGAAGGTTCCATCCCACTTAGTTTCAGAACTGCTATCGAATGAGTCCAAAAACTTTTTCAACACTAGTGGAGATGTTAGCACCTCATATTATCAAACAAGATACTAACTACAGAGATGCGATCACCCCACAGGAGAAACTTTTTATTACACTCGGGTAAGGTATAGTAAATATACATAATTTAGGTATCTTTTATTGATGAAATATTATTTTAATGAAAAAATAAAATACAATTTTTAAATTAAAGGTGTTCAAGAGAGTAGTCAGTTGTATCTGATATATTAGGTGAATAAGCAATGGCTCAAGTGTTTTTCTTTTGAACTGTCTCTTCTGATAGTCAGTTAATTTTGCAATATCTGGAACTTGTTGAAAACTTTGGATCTGGATTAGGCTGGGTCGTTGAAGTTTTTGACTCAATATATTGCATAAAACACTTATCAGCTCCGTTAGAAATCGCAGAAACTTTTCGCCACTTTTCAAAAAGTCTATTGCTTGCAGTATTTGAAGATTGAGCTTGAGTTGATGGATTTTTTTCTTGAGACTTTGTAACGACAGCTTTGATATCTGTTTGCTTGTGTTGAGAGTTCGTAATCAACGCTGTAATCTCTTGTCTTGAATGATTGTCATCGACGTCATTATCAGTTTCTGCTTCCGCTTCAGCATGAAAATGGGCTCTGTTTCTGTATGCAAATTTTCTTGGTGTGGTTTGTATTTTATGAACGACGCAATGAAATTTTCTTTGCACTGAGTAGTTAACAAAAATCTAATGACATAACTTTGTCGAATAGGTTTTTGGCTATAGGGTGCAGTTTCAAGACCCTCACCCATATATTTATGAGACAAGATACTATCATAGTACATGGAGTTTGTATATAAATCTGGCCAAACAATCCCCTTTGCTTATAATGGTTATCAAATGAAGGTGATCTGTTGAATTATTATTATTATTACTCATTTGACTAGTGACATAGTGACTATCTGATTGTGATAACTAATATTCACCTGGTTTCTACTTGTGATTATTATGTGAAAGCGTTAACAACTGACTGTTTGGAATAAAGCTTTTGTCGCTGTTTATAGATCTCAGTCCAAATTTTTCGATTGCCAAACTTTCGAAGAAATTTAAAAGCCATTTGTCACGTACCGGTACCATCAATTTCAAGCATTCATTACTTATTCTGTGGCAATTTTCTAAGGTATTTGAGCGACATTGAACTTCTTTGATCTAGGAATCCGTATATGTGAGACATGTTCCTTATAGCGAGCTATTATAGTTCGCTAATTAGTTTAACTAACACACTTTTGATCGCAATATTCACAGCTTATTTCGTGATATCTAGCCTTTTCTTTTCTGTCGTCTTGAATTTCGGGTTGTCCAACACTTGAAGTGTACAATCAGTTTTGAAAGCCACATTCATGTTTAATTTTCAAAAAGTTCGAGTCAATCCGTTGGTGTTTTTTGTTTCATATAATAGAATTATAAATTTTAGAGTCTTGATCTTCTCAAAAATCGAGGATTTACGAAGACACTTTCTAATTACCTAAGGATACCCGTTACTTTCAGCTATTACCTTGATAAGTTTTTTATTTTGTGGACAATGGTGGAAGCTCTCAAGGATTATCTTAAAGTGCTAGTTTTCTCCCTGTATACATCAAATTTCAAACTCTTATCGGTGTTCATTATAAATAGAATATCCAGGAATACTAGCATTTCTTTATTTTCAATTCGATACGTGAAATTTCATTTAGGGATCTGTTAAGACAACACAAAATCCTCTACCCCATTCCTATTTGTACCGAAAATGGCAAATACATCGTCCACATATCGGATCGGAGTCCGTGAATATATATTCAATCAAAGATGTATTTAATACCATATAAAAAAACAATAGTCAGTCTTAAAATAGAAAAACCCCATCAACTGTTTTTTGGACGTCACTGATCTATCGGCTTCGGTTCTACGGTTGGCTTGTTGGCAACATTGGACAGAAAAAATATTTAGGATTCAGCTGTGTTTTAGGTTAGGATAACAAATAACAAATGACAAATGGAAATGGGAGTTATTTGTGGTTGAATTTGGACATGAAAATTTTTGCTAATCACTACTTTTTTCACATGTTTAGTACACTTTAAACCTTCAATTATAGAAAAAATGGATAAGACTATTTTACCAGTAATTGATTCTCAATATGATTTGTATTTACAAGAAATTGAAGGCATTGATGATTATTGGGGACCCACTTTCAGGTATCATTTTTTAAAGGAAGATTTTTCAAAGCAACTTTAACTGATTCCTCATTTCAGAACTATTTTTGATAATGATGAACATGTGGAGTTCAAGAAAAAACTGGAAGATAGAATTAGGCATCATGATAAAGATATAGAAAGACTTTGCAATGTTTACTACCAAGGTTTCATTGAATCTGTAAAAGAGTTGTTGGAAGTCAGATCTCAGGCTAAGAAACTGAATGTAAATTCTATGATGATGTTTATACTTTTGGAGTGTTTATTGAATGTATTTTTCAGAGCCAAGTAATTGGTTTGGATAAACAGGTACACCTTGCAGCTGAGGGAATAACAAAATCTGGTACAGATTTAATACAAGCTAGGAAAGTGCAGAGTAATATTGCAGAAGTTATTGCTCAGCTAAATTTGTGTTTGCCTGTTTTCACAACTTATTCCAAATTACAGAAACAAATATCAGAGAAAAGGTCGGTTTTGTTATAATTATCTCACAATTAGTGTGTGTCATGCAATATGTTTGTTACAGATATTATCCAGCACTGAAAACTCTAGAAGAATTAGAACATTTGCATTTGCCCCATGTAGCAAATTATCGATTCTCAAAACAGTTGCAAGTAATTATACCAAAGTAGGTTTATATATAAATTGTCTTCTGATTGTTGTAGTCAAAATGGTTCAAACCCTGGTGTAATAATTGATTTGTCAAAATATTTGAACACCTTAAATCAGCTATATATTATTGCAAGTCTTGTGCGATGCAAATGTACTGATAATACATTTCTTGAATAGTGGTTGATTGACTTTTGCTATGCATACCATAACACCAAACATAATTATACGTTATCTTTTAACACATTTAAGTAACACTTCATTGTGAGATTTTCACTGATCAGATTGCTGAACAACAACACATGTTTCACTACTCGATACTTTCATCAGGAGTCTCCAATACCAATGTATCTCATCTTGTCTCATTGTTAACAGAATATAAAATTATTCATCTATATCACATTTCGTGTGTATCATGATAATTCACTTGTATTACAATCATTTATAGGTGAGAATACTTCATACCCATTCAGGCAAACCATTGAATGTTTGAATATATTCAGGGGGATATTGAGAATTACATTTGCTCTTACTGAGTTTAAGTAAAATGTGTTCTGTACTCTACTATCATGAAGATATCTACTATTATTATATGACAAAATTTAATGAAGTAAAAAGCAATTGAGGAAGAAGTATTTTTCGAAATATCAAGTCATTTTTTACAAGTATTTGAATGCATCCATAAGATGATATTTTTCTGTTAAAGCTAGTTAGAGTTTACACTAGAATAGAATATATCAGAAAATAATTTTCTTAAAAATATTTATAAGACTCATTCTTTATTAACTGTATTATTATTTCAAAATGCCATTATTACCATGTTTCAAAATAAAAAAAATAGTTATAATTTTCAACTCTTGGATTTTTCTACTGGAGTAAATGCCAAAAGTAAAAATTTGTCGGACATTTTTGATTGCCTTGAATTTGATAGTTTACATGTAGCACACTTGGGCATCAATCATCAGTAAATATAGATAGCAAGATCACACTCAATTAAAAGGCCTCAGAAAGACAGTCAGAAACAAATCGTGAATACCTCATACTGTTTTTTTTACACCTGAGTGAAGGTCGTCAAGTCACCATAAAAAAGACATTGCGAGTTCTAATAAACGTTGGACATCAGAAATTTTATATGTCACGTTCTCACGAGCTACATAACCCTTAATTTGAGCCCAGATTAATTCTATCGGGTTCAACTCGCAATGGTAAGGAGGAAGTCTCAGAATGGTGATGCCTTCAGCTTGAGCTATTGTATCCTACACATGCTGGCGATATCTGTCACGATGCTGTGTAATGACACTCATAAGCTCAGCCTTAACCATGTCCTCGGAAAATGGAATTGCTTTTTGTCCTAACCAACTCTGCATGTCTGCTTTTCTGGTGGTCATAGTTGGCAGCTGTTCTACTAATCGGCTGTGATAAGGAGCGTTATTCATTACTATTACCGAATTTGGCTCAACTCGTGAAAGAAGGGATTCAAACCATCCTTCAAAGCGTACAATGCGTTCAATTGTCGATACGGATATTCCCGTTAAAAATGAACACTGGGCTACAGCTTCCACTGTACGGAGTGTATTTTTTAAATTTTCGTACACTTTTCAGACAATCTGTTTTTCTTCTAACAACAT
>WOGR01017042.1:0-13498 GCA_015342045.1 Leptinotarsa lineolata | reverse complement strand
CTCTCGACCATTCCATCGGATTGTGGGTAGAGAGCAGTTGTTCTTGTCTTCTTCATTCCCAACAAAGTCATCATTTTCTCCCATAGATCCGATTCGAAGTTACGGCCCTGATCCGAGTGTGGTTCCTAGGGTACTCCGTGTCTGGCAATTACATTCTGCATCAGAGCTTCTGCCAACGTTTCAGCCTCTTGGTTGGGTGAGGCTATTGCTTCAATCCATTTCGAGAAATAGTCCATCACAACCATAAGGTACTTGTTACCGGATTTGATCATAGGGAGTGGTTCCAAAATGTCGACTGCGATTCTCTCGAAAGGGCACCCACTGAGGTACTGCTTCAACTTTCCTCTTTGCCTTGTCTTCGGTACCTTTCTTGAAGAGCACAAGTCACAGCGCTCACACCACTCTCCACCTCTTCTGGTAATTGGATATCCTTCTTCTCTTGGCGTTGACAAAACTTGCATTTTTCCACAGTAATCCTTTTTGGGTCTATTGGTTCTTTTCAAATTTCCCGGAAAACCTCTCCAATCTTTTTGTTGACTCCTTCAAGCGTTTCTTCAAATTTTCTTTCGACTTCTTCAAGCTCCTCAAATTTCCTCTCAACCTCATCAAGCTTCTCATCTACTACTTTTTCAAATTCTTCCTGAATCAATTCCTGCACCTCCCCTTTACTCACTTGGGAAGATTTCAAATCTTCAAAGAAATGAAGGTACATCTTATTGTCATTTTCTCGTTTCAACTGAATATTTAACAATAATTCACGATATTCCTCTCTGTCTCTTTCTTGTTTTTCCAGAATATTTAGTAGTAATTCTCGGTCTTCATTTCGGCGAAATCGTTCTTTCTCTCTCCTGCGTTCATCTTCCTCTCTCCTGCAGTCATCTTCCTCTCTCCTGCAGTCATCTTCCTTTCTTCTGTGTTTTTCATTTTCCGCCAGGCTCTCTTGCGAAGCCCCGAACATTTTCTCAAGTTTGTCGTAATCGACACTCATTGTTTTCACCATACAGAAAATTTTCAGTCAATTATCCCACTTCTGATACCAAATGTTACGTTTTTTACCCGTGGGTTCAATAATAATTGACTACACTGAACAATAATCAAACTCAACTTTATTTCACTTTCGATATATAACACTTCAACTAAAACTATTTGAATGTCTATCGCTTTGATAGATCGCTCCGCGTACCGCACTGTACTCGCACTAGACTAGACTAGACTGCTTGATAGACGAGCGAATAACGCTTATATTTGGCAATTGAACGTACTAGATTTTTCCTTGGACTTCCATCAAACGACGGTAACGGTGTTCTCGACAAATGTAGAATGCAGGCGGACATCATCGAAAATTCGCGAAACTTCACTCGGGCCGAGCGCACTCCTTGCCACGTCACAGATGGTTTGCGGCTACCAGTGTACTAGTGGCCATAACAATGTATATTTTTCAAGTATTCATGGATTATGACTACAGATGAGACTAATTGAATTATATTTTTGTGCTGTAAAACTATTTTAATCAATCTTCTATGTAGCGAGTATTCTGGCTTATTTCATGTAATTGTATAATATGATCAAAAACATGGCACACTCATAAAATAATGATTTTTGTAGGCAACTTTTGGATACCTGTTTCAATACCTTGGGTAACATTATTGCAATTTTCACAGAGATCTCTATTTTTTTTAATAAAATGCAATGTCTTTCATAAAACAAAGAAAATACAGAATTTATAGAATTGGTTGAGTAGTTTTTGATTTTATCCATTACAAATAAACAAAACTTTTCTCTTTATAATATTAGTTCAGAAGATAAATGAATTAACACCTTACCAGTACGAAATTATAAGAATCATTCGACTTTTTGTACCACTCGACTTGCCAATTAGACATAACTTCATCAAACAGCTGCAAAGTGTTTATCAATAGATCTAGACCTTTCAATCCCACTGTAGTTTCAGGAATTAGGAAAATGTGCATGAAAACTTGCTCGTATAATTTTACAAATGAATAAAAGATTGGTAAAGCAGGCGTCTTCATTGACTTCAACATCCTCTTTACGAATTTGAACAGTAATGTACAAATAGTCCATCCTTCTTCGAGCTGCTTGCTGTTCAACTGAAAAATATTAGATGAGAGACAAAATGAATAAATAATGGGCTCATTCAGGCTAATTTAGCTTTTTAATAAAAATTATATATTATAAAAGTAAATCATATCCCAAGTATCCCACAAAATTTTCTGGTTTATATGTCAATTAACAACTAAGCAAGAGCAATTGAAAATGTGAGATCGCCCGCGGTACATCTTGACGTCACACCAGGTTTCAAGCGGTGGCAATCGGGCCTGTAGTTGGAGATTATTAATCGCTGCCATCGTCGGAGTTTGTTTCATTTGCTGGTTTGAAAACACCACGTGTTACGTATTTTTGACATCTTTTGTTTTTAAAACAATTAAAAAGTTAAGGAATATTTATGTATTCATTAGAAGACAGCTTTAGCAGAGCTGATTTGGGTAATTTACCTGAAGTCGATATTTTCATGGTGATGTAGTATTTCAATAACAGTAGGGACTACATGAGCGCTGAAATGAGAGGTGTAAAAATGGGAAGGTAAGTAAGGAATAATACGGTACCTTGTTTTACTGTAAATTTCGACCTAAAATTCAAAATAGTGCTTAGAGTAAACTATATTTTTTTATTAATCAATATCATTCATACTAACATTAAAATGATTTTCGCAACAAAAATGCGTCCCCTTGGCAGATACAAAGTCGGCCCTCCCCATAGCCCGCTGCCGTAACTTTCGTGATTTTAAGTAACTTGGCAGTGAAATAAAAATTTTGTCTGGTGCAGTTACCGAAGAATTCTTGCATTTAGGAACGATTCAATACTTGTAACGTCCTTTTTTATCATTATTCGCAGTTGACACATTGCAGTAAACAACACACAACTTCCTTTCTACGGCTTTAGCACACGTATTTCGCTTACCCGCCAGCACTCCCTTGTCGCCGAGTCGACTGATGTGACGTCAAATTTGACCACGCCCCGTTTCGGTGAACGCCACATTCAACTAAGGTGAAGAGTGAAAGTTCAGATTTTATTGTAGATGTAGTATTTGAAACATAAACTTTCAAATAATGGAATAAAAAAATTGTTAAATGAGCCCATTATTTAACTTCATGTTGAAACATACATATATGTTGTGCAGGCCTTTTGCTTTGATTTCTCGAAAAGCCACATGAAGGAACAATTGTTATGAAATTACATACTCACCTTGATGATTCTATTCAGATTGATAACTTTTTTGTTAATCATCAGGGATACAAAAATAGAGGACAATAACTCTGGGCAGACACTTATAAGCAACACAGTCAGTTCCGAAAAAGTCATCACACCCTTGTTTCGATTCTTCACAGAATATGTTGTCTCAAAAAGAAGATCGTAGTTTTCCAGAACAAGGTTATAAATGCAATCTCTAGATATTTTTTCTAAATACTCCCGCGCTTTATTCATATTACATTTCTGTATGTATAAAATAGTTAAGGCTAAATGCTTTTCAACTATTTTTGGAAAATCTCTGGAAGGAATATTATTATTTCAATAGGAAAATAGCACAAGAAACTTATTTAATTCATACTTACTCTGAAAGTTTTTCAGTCAGAATAGAAATCAACTTGTCAGTTGAATATTCCCTGATTATTTTACTTTTCAAAATCAAATTTGGCAGATCTCGATAACAGTGGTTTTCCAGTAAATCCAAAATAGATTCAGATAAATTTTCTTTAGAGTTTGTACCAAATATTTTATCGGCATCAGAACCTACTCTAACTTCCAACAAAATTTTCTTCAAATAATGCATCAAACCTTTTGTAGACTAAAATAAAACTTTTTTTTTAACTTTCTATATCCTCTTGAAGTCGACAGAAGATTGAATATCAACTGATGTGTGAATCTTAACGAAAAATTTCGACAAAGAATACCTACCTGGTTTCCCGATTGTTCTTGTATTTTTTTCACTCTTTTTAAAACCTCGATAGGTAAGATCCTGGCCATTTTATAATAGGGAATAGCTAAACTGTATTCATCTTCATTATTACACCTAAAATTCAATGTTATGAAAATGTTAAAGTAATATTGATAGCATCTCTAAAAATATTTTAAAGGTTCGACACCGCCCTCAAGGAGTATCTCCCAAGTTATTATCTACGCTAATGATATAGAGATAAAATATTTTTTTGTTTATTTATAAGGAATACACTAAAAAACTACTCATCTGATTTCAAAAATTCTTTCACTTATAGAAAACTACATTATTAGCGAGTAAACTGGGGCGGATTACATTTTCAAAAAGAAAAGAAATCACTATGAAAATCGCAATAATCTAACCCAAGTTATCAAATTTGCCTATAAAAGTTGAATATATGTTGTGCATGCCACGGGGAGTAGTTAGTGAAATATAATTTAAGAAATATAAATTAACCGTTTTCAAGTATTCATTTACTGTCCAGTTTATCCATTTCAATTCATATAGCAATAAAAATTGTTTAGAGAATAATTAATATAGAATATTCACACAAAAAAAAGTTCATAAAAAATGAGTACTCTTTGCTTGACACTGTCCCAACGGGATATGAATTGAATAGCAATAAATCTTTCTTTCTCAATACAATACATTGAGTCCCACCTGTCAAATAAATTTCCTAATAACTTCCTTTCTAACTGGGATGATTCTGAAATTTTCTAAGTAGATACAGGAAAAAACACTAGCGTCTATCAATGAACCAATAAACTTATCTATTATGATTCCAGATGATATAGAGAAAATGGCAACATTTTATGCAATTCCACTGCCATCTAACTCAACATATTCTACACATATTTAAGACTCATAACAAAAAAAAGCGACCCTCAATTTTTAATAACACGTTAACCCAGATGGCAGATTTCTATTCCAATTTGTGATCATTATTTTTAGGTTACAGTTATGACATATTAAGGGGGTTTTTGTATGAAAAGTTGAAGGATATGAGACTCATTTTGTATATACCTGTCACACAGTTTTGAAGTTAGGCAATTCAATAAAAAGTAACACTTGGAAATTCCATAAGAAGAAAGAAGGTAAGAAAATTTCAGCTTTCCAGAATGTATCAAATAGTAGCTATGTTTTCCTTAAGAATAACATGTTCAATGAAATAAACTTCTAGAATACTTACATTACATAATGATCTCCTAAAAGAGCACATGATATTCTATAAGTTTCTATCACATCATCATTTTTGGTATTGCTCTGTAAAATCAATCTCACATTTTCATCGCTCATTGTCCATTTTTTAATTAGTAGAACCATTCGTAATACCATATGAGCCTCACTCATCAACTGACAATATGTCTGAACTGACGTAAATCTATGAACATTCGCTACAATCGAAATGTCATTGAACACCATTTTTGGAGAAGGCAACTCCAGGTTGTACAGAGTCAGAAATGACACATTTGAACTACTATTTGAGCTGGCTGAATGGGCAGGTGAGGTTTCAGAATTTGCTAAAAGAACCATATAATTTTCAGATAATAAAATTTGTTCTACGCCCAAGAATGGTCTCAAGCCCACCAGGCAAATAGAGTCGTTTATGGAAGGGCAAGCCTAAAAACAAATCACTGTTATGAGTAGAATTTTAAAAACTTAATGTGAATTATAAAACTTGAAACAAAAGTGCTATTTTGAAAATATTGTAAAATAATTTCGGGTACGTTTTGTAAAATATATCAGTTTGAAATGTAAATTCGTATTGACAAAGCACAGAACCTTTTCAATGAATGAAAAACAAAATAAAAATATCTAATACAGACATTAATTAAAAAAACAAAAGTATAAAAGACACAAACAAATATAGATATAATATACCTACATGTACGTATTTTTAAATGAAAACTTATTGTCAAATTTGATTGATAAACAGGAAATAAGCATTTGACATCATATGTTTATCTATACCCATTATGTATTAAAGTGACAAAATAAACTAATTGACACCAGACGAGTTCAGAGAAATGTATCACTGAAATATTTTCCGGTGGCATTCTCAACCATAACGTTAAATTAACTTTTAACTTCTTCAAAAGTGAGAGGAAGTTAGACTACTTTTTTTAAAAAAAATATTGGAATTCATAATTCATGCATTTCGAAAACTCATCAATGAGCCCTACTACTAATAGATTCACTATAAAACTCATTATCTCATTGTTATCCAGGCTATTATGGCGCCTCTGAGGATTCTTTAATGAATGGTACATACCTATAATAAATTAACAACTATATTCAATCACTCAAAGATACAAGTCAAAAAACTTATATATAATGATGATTATTTTACTCATTTTACCTTGCTTTACCTCTCTTGCTAACGCTATCATGCTAGACTGAATTAATGTAATGTCCGCGAACATTCTTCTGGTATAATCGCAGGTAATCATTAGGCATTATCTCATAAGATCATAAACTTTTTCCTCGTTTTCTGGTTTTCCTGAAAACTCGGTTTAGTGACTCTGTAGTGTAAGAGTTATATCATTTGCAACATTCTTCAACATCACAACTTGTCATATAATATGACAAGTTAATGACAAAATGAATTTTTCAGTACTTCCTCCTGAGGAAATTTCTCCTTAAGAATAACATTTAAAACAGTTTTAAAGGATCTGATGAGTCTCTTCCAACTTCCTCCCATATGTGAAGAAGGAAATTGAAATCAATATTGTCAGTGGTTAAGTTCGAAATTGACTTATTCTGATCGGAATTTCCTAAGGCTCTCTTAAGTTCATTTGCTGCTCCCCTCAGATTCGTACCATTATCCTCTATGAACAATGAGTCTTCTGATTGCCATTTTTGCCAAATCCGTACTCGAAGAGTATGCCATTTCAAAATGAACTGCATGGGTGATTCATGCACTCAAACAGTACTCTGTATCTTTTTTCATGTTTTTGGCTAAAAGAAACATTCATAGGCCCTAAATACTATTCTGACTATGGCGAAAGGTGAACAAATGAGTCAAATCATTTGAAGGAACAATTCATTCAGGCCAGTCTCAACTCCCTACACTATAGGTTAATGGACTGATACCTATCAAATAACAACTACTCCCCTGGCTAATACCACGAAGGGCGTATGCCCACTGACTATATGTGAACAAATGAGGTTAAACGATAATACGATAATGGTGCAATTTTCGGATAGTCTTGGTTTTGTCCCTTTATTTTTTCAAAATTGGCATCTGTTCCAACAACTTCTTACGCTGATTTTATGTTCAGAATCCAGTAATATCTTAGTTCATTTACGACGAACTATTGTCCGTTATGCCCTGAATTGAAGTGATGATGAAAAAAATACTAATTTTGAAGCTAGAGGATTCGATTTTTATAATTTTGCTGACACTCAATTCCGTTTCGAAAATGTTTCTACTGAACACATTTTATCCATAAATTTCGGCGACTTTTATTTCGTTAGGCATGAGTTCTTTGTTAAGTGAAGCCTTTTTCTTATATTACTGATAAATCTTAGCATCCAAGCCTTTGCACATATGAACTTGTTATCTCTGCCAGAACTTCCTTTAAATTTTCTTAGTCTTGAGAAGTAACACCAACAAACTTTCTCTTCACCTCTGAATTGTCGATCTCGTCAATATGGGTCATTTCAGGAAATTGGAGCTGTTTGACCATCTTCTACTAGATTCCCAATGATGAAGGCCATTTTCCCATATAGCTTCATCGGCAACATTTTCTTTCGTTGGGATCCAATTCCAATTCTATAATTTCTGAACACCATATGTGCCACAAAGGGATGTAAAATTATAGATTTTGCTTTGACCAGCCTACAACAGTTTTAGAGTCTGTCCAATAGAAAATTTTGTTCATTCTAATGCTGTGGTTTTCTTGAATTGTCACCGCGAATCTACTCCCTAAAACTGAAGATTGAAGTTCTAGCCTAGGTGTTACTCTATTATATAGACTTGCCATCATGACACATGTCTCAATATATTCTTTTTTGTTTATACGGAAATAAAGAGGGGGTTGCCCATTTATAAATAAATAAATAAATATGCAAGCGCAAGCCTGAGCACTGGCATCACAGAAGACATGTTGTATTTCTTGAGCCTTCAATAAATTTGAAACATAACACCTGGGAGTGGTTAAATTAGTCAATTTTTCAATTTTCGAATCCACTTCATCCATTGGATCATCATATCTACAGTGAATTTATCTTCCCAGCCCAATTTTGTTCGCTAAATATTGTGGAGCAGAATTTTTGCCTTGATTGTAAAGGTGCTTAAGAACCTAACTGGATTAAAGTCGTTCCTGTTTTCGAGACATTTTTTTGTAACAGGTGCTTTGGTAAATTGTGAAGATCAACTGTATTCCCTTTTATTAAAAAATTGAATACTGAACCTAGAAACCTTTGAATGGCCAATAACGATTCTTTTATCTAATTCGTGTCTTTTTGTTTTATAGCTCGATATTCATATGGAATGGTTTTCACAGTTCTCTTGAGTTACCCGACCAATTTAATTTGATGAAAGTCCGATGAAGAAAAATTGTGTGGTTCCAACAACCCAAGAAAATAGAGTTTTGCCCCACGAAAAGATAGAAAGATCCCCTACTTGGTGACCAAGTAATTATATGACTATATACTATAATAAATGACAAAAACAGATTGCATAACAGAATGTGCCAAGGCATGAAAAAAGTGAAGAATTGGTTTGACTCGAATCTTTTATCATTGAATACCAGCAAAACAAATATATTAGCATTCAAGTGTAATATACCTGATATCCCCCTAGACAATAACNAGCATTCAAGTGTAATATACCTGATATCCCCTTAGACAATAACACAATAAAAAATAACTCCAGTTTGAAATTTTTGCGAGTTTATTTAGACGAAAACTCAAAATTCTCTCAGCATACTGCACACATCAACAAAAAATGGCATCAGGATGTTTCGCACTGGGAAACATCTCAAAGGAACTGAGGTTTGCTGCAGCGAAAGTGGTGTACTATGCCTCAATAGACTCTCAACTAATGTATAGTACACCCATTGGGGTGTTTGCAGTATACAACTTATGAAGTCGGTTTTTACCTTGCAGAAAAGGGCTATTAGGTACTTATGTGAATCGAAATGGCGAAAAATAGGGAGAACTATGAATCTACAGCCACACCACACAAGGCGGTCAAATGAACTGAATCTACCAATTCCAAACAAAACCCGGGTACCAAATTTCGTGCAAAGAACTTATTTTCAACACCCTGTATCTCTTGACACGAAGCATTTCTGGGCAGAACTTTATATACACTTTTTTCTGGAAATGGTCTCAGAAATGCATAAATACGTCACTTGAATATTTTAACGTACTTACGTTAAATAGATAAGTACTATTCTGATCATTTCCATATCGAGTTCAATTCAAGAGCCACCGGTAGACAGCTTTTTCAGCCTGTTGGGCATCGTCAGTACCGGGCAGGCGATCCTCGATTGAAGACAAAATGTGAATAACCAAGAAAAGTACTTGATAAAAATAACTGCGTAAACGCAAGCGAGACATAAGTGGAACCACATTCTTGGTTTTTGAATCGCACCGTGCTCAGCCAAGTATTTGTCTAGAATACCGAATAATGATCTATACGGCTGGTGTCTTTCTGGAAATAATTCAAATAATTTTGTGCTATTTTTGTACTATTCCTCATTTGAGAATGAGGACATTTCGACTGAAGTATTTGTGCAAACCTATGATGTTTGATGATTTCTGTCAACTGGTGTTTATTAAACATAAGAGCAAATCACAACAAATTATTCATCAATGAAATCAGAATGAGAAGCACTATTTTTCTGTATAAAAAACAATATGGTGCCCATTATAGAAAAAAAAAGTTGATGATGATTGCCAGAAGACGAAACGTCGGATGGTAAATCTGAACATGAAAACGTGTAGTTGAAAAAAGTATCAGAGAAAATGTGTTCCTAGTTTTGAGTTATGTTGTCAAATAACGCTAGAAAAAAATAGAAACGAAAATTACGATTTTCAGCTTTTTCCGGATATTTCCGGAAATACTCCGAATTTTCGAAGTTTCAAAACAGTATTTTATTAAAAACAAAAAAACTCAACTTTGCCCCAGTTTAATGTTCGACGAACCTCCTGTAGTTTAGGAGATCCCAATGGTGGGGGTCGAATTTGAAAAACTTATTAGCAACGTGAAACGTGGCTCAAAAATGATGATACTAATTTTGTGTATGTACATTATTAGTATCAATATTGATCCTACAAAAGTAACAATTGGCTTATGGTAGCTATAATACCTACACAAAATATTCAATAAAGGTTTTATCAATAAATAACTTTTCCACAAATTATTTGTTATATGAATATACATAAAATTTCAGGCTATTCTCAAATTAAATAATTCCAATATAAAATAGTTCAACCCTAATAACAAATAGTTAAGTTATCAAATTATCTAAATGAATTCGTTCAGGCCAGTCTCAACTCACCTATATAGTAGCTTTATGGACTGACCTATCAGAAAACAACTACTCCCCTGGCTAATACCACGAAGGGCGTTGGATTATATCCGACAGGTGTCAGTGCCGGATTCTTCACAGAAGTAATTCCTGCATATGCTGTTGAAGATACAACTTCCGGAATCGATTTTTAATTATTGAAACACACAGACCGGTTTCGGGCTGGTTGGCCACTCGTCAGTGAAAGGTAGTGTCTATCATCAACCTGTAGTCGATGATTTCCGATAATTGAAAATCGAATTCCTTCTCTCAGAGTATCATTCTTCGAACTAGGCAGAAGCGAACGTCCAACAACATCGCCCCATCTGCCTGTCCATGTACTAACCGACTGCATATCCACATGGCCCAAGACCTCGTACAAGGACAAAAAACTTTCATTCTTATAGTACGCGGGCATACTTGAAGACTGGCTTTAAATAAAATTATCTAAATGAACAATCCGTTCAGCCCAGTTTCAACTCACCTATGCAGGAATTACTTCTGTGAAGAATCCTGCACTGACACCTGTCGGATATAATCCAACGCCCTTCGTGGTATTAGCCAGGGCAGTAGTTGTTTTATGATAAGTGTCAGTTCATGAACTTACTGTGTAGGTGAGTTGAGACTGGCTTGAACGAATTGTTCATTTAGATAATTCTTATACCCACGTATACTTTAAGAATGAAAGTTAAGTTATCACTTCTGTCGGGCGTCCCGAGACACAAACGTATTTTTTCTACAGGATTTTTTTTTCTTTCACTACATATTTTTGGCATTTCACGCATTGTTGAAAATATTTAGATATTATCAGTTTATTCCTCATAATTTTATATTCTGTACTTGTTTTTTATTTCGTCTCATATTATAGATTTTATTTTTTTTCAAGTAATTGATCCGACCATTCCGACCCTAGTGTTCTTAATACTCCATTCTTTACATTTTTTATATATCATATATAATTTTAGATAGAGTAGAATATTCTATCTACTATTTATCTGATGTGAATACATAAAAGGTATCGTCCTAGTATAGGATTGACTATAATGACTTCTTTTCTATTTGTTGAGTGCTTTCGTCATGTCCTCCGTACTTTTGAATTCGTTAGAAAGAATTGGGATTTTTAACGCAAATTGTCCTAGCTCTTGAACTATGTTACCAAGCAATACATTTTTCGATCCACAGCATAGCAACTAGATTGAGATTGATTATGGAGTTTGCTTTTGATGGACATGTTAAATGAACTTAATGCAGGCGATACGGCGAGTTTCCTACGATGATTATTGAAACTCGGCAAAATGACATCATATTAGGTTTGTGCAAACCGTAATTTTCGTCTCGTGGAAAATTACTGCCATTTTTAGTCGACTATAATATTATTTATTCAAGGATTAGTATTTTCCAGACGGGTTCTGATAATATTGTCTGATTTTATGGTTCATTCATGGTTATTATTTTGGACAGTGCTGGCTATCATATGAGGATGCAAATTGTCAACATTTTACTTATTTGATCGATTCTTCGAAATGTATCCATTACTCAATATTTAATTTCATATCAAAACTCATAGTCAGTTATTCATAGTGATGAACTGCAAATTATTTTGAATTACTGTCGTAGCTCTCTGGTACCTTTTTCATTTCAGATATCAAGAACGAAATGGTAGTAACTAAAGGATAGACTTCAGACAGGTAACCGATACTTATGACATACCCTCGTAACTGTATTGCTTGACTGTGACTTTAGCCTTTAATGAAAGCCTACAAAATTTCGTACACAGAAAAAACAAAATACTTTTTTCAATTATAGCCCTATTCTTTAAATCATTGAAATTTAATGAAATTAATGTTGAATTGATATAAAATGATTCAGGTGGTTACTTCCCCTAAATTATTTTATTCTAATACTAATTATTGATTTCCATACAAAAATATTTTCCAGTTCCACCTATCATTTGACCCATCACTAAAGTATTATTGGCTATGGCTTGTCGGATCATTTTTATGTAAGGCTCTCCAGCTTCCCGAAAAAACGTTCCCTGTAAGTGGCCGTCGATGGATCTGTTAAAAAATCTGTTGAAATGTGTTTTCACGTTATTAACCAGCTGTCGCCTACAAACGACAACTCTCAAAATTAGAAACTTGTGCGAGCTAAGGACTAACCAGGATTTACCTTTCAACGTGTGATTCCTAACACGGGTTGGACGATAGGCAGTAAAAAACGAACGTCCGGCATAGCGGTTCGAACCACCGGTTCACACAGCGGTCGATTAAGTGAGTGGAGCAAACCACTTGCGTCAACCCACCAGGCTACCGTTTCACAATCTGTTTCGAATACTTTTACCATCAACGTTGGTATTCCCTACGGATCCATATTGTCTCCAACTTTCTTTGTATTGTATGTCAAACAAGAATATAATATATTGCTTTGCTGACGACGGCACACTAGTCTCGTCATTCCATTTGGATTCCAGGACATCGGGTGCAGATGCACATCTTCACTGGCAGCAGAAGGTTGCATATCTTACTGAGGATCTAAGAGGTGAATTCGAATTGAAGTAAAAGTAACCAGGTTTATTCAAAGTCACGAAAACATAGGAATCAGTTTTTTCCAAAAAGATGAATGTTTCCCAACCGGATGTAATACGATGTGAGGACAGACAATTCCGTTTTCTGTTTTGATAAGTTTGTTTGGGGTTAAAATGGACACCAATATGTCTTGGCATAATCAAGTCGCTGAAATGGGCTTGTTTCATGCTATGATAAAATGATACTGGTTTGCTTATAGATTGATCGAGTGGGGGATAAATTAAACTTATCAAGCCTAGTCGGCCCCAAGATCTCTTTATATTTGCAGAAAAAAGAACAATTCGAAAAGCAAGAATTTGAATTGGCCGCGTGTCTGTTGACCAATAAAATAAATCGTGTCTAGGGCGGAGTTGCCAAGTGTATTGGTTTTTATTATC
>WOGR01017022.1:0-13058 GCA_015342045.1 Leptinotarsa lineolata | reverse complement strand
CTCCTGTGATTCAGTGCCTCACATTCGCATAGGATGTGTAGTGCTGTCTCTATCCCTTCGTTGCATAATCTGCAGCTAAGGTCTCCGTTGTACAGCCCCATTTTGTTCAGGTGTCCTCTAAACGGACAGCGTCCAGTTAGTAGCCCTGTAATTGTTCTGAACTGATCCCTACTGTATTCAAGTAGCTCTTCGGTTCTTTTCTCGGATGGTTTCCCAATGAAGGTTTTGCTGGGTTTGTTGCCAGGTACTTTTGCCCAATACTCTGTATGCTTCTTATTGATCCATGTTCTGATCTGGTCTCGTGCCAATGATTTTGGTACCCCCAGAGCTAGTTCAGGACCCATGTATGAAATTGATGGTCCGTGTCTTGCACATTCATCAGCTTCATCATTACCTGTGATCCCTGAATTGCCTGGCACCAAGTACAAATTTAGTTTGTTCCTGTTTGCAAGTTTCTTCAGTTCTACACGGCATTCCCAGACCAGTTTTGATTTTACCTTCGGGTTTGTCAAAGCCCCAAGTGCGTTCTTACTGTCTGTTAAAATATTGATCCGCTCATTTCGTTGAGGTCTCAATTTGGTAGGCCTTGCACACTGTAAGATAGCATACGCTTCCGCCTGAAAGATGGATGTGTATAGACCTAGCGGATAGCTATGGTGTAAATTTCTATCCGTTCGGTATATTCCAGCTACCGTTTCCTGTTTGGTTTTCGACCCATCTATATACCAGGTGTTCTTTCCAAATATGTTCTCGGGATGACTAATGGTCGTCCACTCTACACGGCTTATGATTTTGGTCGTGATGTTAGTGTTAAAGGTGTACTTCGGTGTCATTGGCCACCAGACCAGAGATGCGTATGTTATCATAGGTTAAACCACCATTATGTATAGCCAATATACCATGTTTGGTTTTAGTCACCATGTTTTTCCATAGGTGCGTCTGGCCAGCATCAGTGCTACTTCCGCTTTCTTCTTTATCCTATCCAAGTATTGGTTTCAGGTCAGTTTCAGTGATGCCTTGAATCCCGATAGCAATAAGCTTTCACTAAAGTATCTGATATCGATAAATATCGTATATCTAATCTAATTCTTATGTGCTCCTTATTGTACCACACCGCTAATAACCTTTGTAGTTGATATAAAAAAAATGTTGAAGGGTTGCGCTGATGATATTTATTAGAAATATATTTTCAACCTATGACTAACTCTAAGACGAAATCATTGAGGAAATGTGATTTTCGGGCTTCCACAATGAAGAAGTGAGATTTATTTGGAAAAGAACTTCTTGTTTTCTATTTCTTCATCGTCAAAGAAATATGGGAAACATCCAAATAAAGAAATACAATGATTAAACCTTGTTTAAAAAAAAACAAATTTCCCCTAAAAATATTTCCTTTTCGAAAAATTGAGTTACTTATTTCATAGTTTACCAAAAGAATACCTTTCGGTAGTTACTTGTAGTAAGTATATGAATATGTTTCATTAGTCTGGTTCAATGTCCGTTATTATTTAAATATTATTAGAAAAGTAAGGTTTTGGCTAAATTGTGAAAGAATCTTGTGAATGATATCTGATTCAATTCTATAACGAATTTTTGGAATACAAACTGAATAGAGAAAAGTATTTTTTGTTGATATAAAATATCTGTTCCCGACAGTATTTTTCTTTCGTGTGATTCAATGTTTATATGGAATTAGCTGTTTTGGAAGGGCTTTTCTTCCATTTTGTGTCTAAAAGTTGCTTTTTTGCATGATCTACACATCTTTATATAGGAATAATTTTTTGAAATTGATTGCTTCCTTCCTTTCTAAGATTTCCAGATTATTTTTGTATCACGATTAGAGTTTGCAATCCCGCAGTACTTTATTTCCAGCTGGAATCCCGCTTAAATTCCCGCAAAATATTTATAAATGTCTGTATATGAATATAACAATGCTATTACTAAGCAAAGTTTTTTATTTTTACTTAAACTGATTAAAAAGACTTCACGATATTTGAAAATGCACCTGGTAAGCATAATATATGTAAAAACTGTGTTTATTTAACTAACTGATTAACAGAAATCAGTCAGGAATCAGGGGATTCAGGACTCAAGACATCTATGTATAATAATAATAATGTTTATTTATCAAAAAATTACAGTATTGAATACATAATGTTTATATTAGTAGTGCTTGAGAGCAAGATTGCTCCTTGTGCGTGATATAGCCTCTAGAAAGATTTTAAAAAATGACAAAAAAAACATTCATGTAGCACATAATACAATATTTGAAATTTCACAATGATTGGTTATCAGTTTCATGCAAGATATATTACATGAGATAAAATATCACAGTCGAGTCGGTAAAAACGTCACATCCAGATCAAGTGAATAACACGATCGGTTTGAAATCTCAGTAAACATGTACATATATCACATTACAAATTTTCTAAATATCACCAATAGATGGTTAACATTTTCATGCAAGGTATCACATGAGATAAATATCACAGTCGGTAAAAAGTCACATCTAGAGTCTCATTCATTCCATTCATAAAATTTCAACTTTATATCAAGTAATCTACCTATGTCTTCGATGACAGTGCGTTATGACATCCATTCGCTTATTTGATTAAATCACAACCAAACGAATCTTGTTCAAACTGAAAAGTTTATATTTTTAGGAGAGAAAAATTTTTGAGAAAGAAAGTTTATGGCTTTCTCCTTCTCCATCTTGATACAAAATTGTGGAAATCTTCCAAAGAATATAACCCTTTCAATTCAAGCAAGATTCCTTTGGCTGGGATTCAGTCAAATAAGCTAATGTCATCGATATCAGAACTAGATTGAACTCATTCCGTGACATAAACTCGTAATTTTATAAATGAAACGAATGTTGTTTTGTATAATGTTATACAGATTTGGTACTGAAAAGCTGATAAGGCAAGTGTTTTACGGCGAAACATCGGATGTCTACCAAAAATTAACCTCTCCTGAAAATATAATCCTTTCAATTTAAATATCATCAATGTTATCAATAAGGTTATTCAAGTTGATAAATTTCATGAACTCACCTTCTCAGAGCAAAGATTATTATTTTTGTCTGAATTTTATTCTACCTCTGATTTGATTTTTCGTACATTTCGCATGCAACCCCTTGTGGCCTCAGGTACTCGTTCTTGAACCTGCAAAGTTGAAAACAATATTGGTTAGAATTTTACTTATCATTACTATTACTTGTTACTTTCGCAAGTATTTTATCATCTACCGTTGCTACCGCTCACATGAATCTCAATACGTTGTTCACAATTCCTCGGCTTCGTCCACTGAGAAACTTGTTTTTCAGTTTACTGTTCGGAGGAATTTTCAAATACAACAAGAGACTGACAGTTTGCCACACATTTCTTCACTTACTGTACTAACACTTTATTGCCTACACGAGTTCCTCGATGTTAATGAGCTCTCGCTCCAATCTACTGCGCATCTTATATTTAAGGGCACGGCTCGATTTGCCAAGCTGTAGCGCAGAACATTTATCGGTCAGTAACATGTCATGTTCATTAATTTTGCCTACAAATGAAAAAAATGAACGAAACATGTTTGAAGATTTGGACAGTGAAATCCCAGAGTCACTGACACATTTTTCGGAACGAGTGAATTTAAAAAATAAAAGATCAAATTTAGATAATGTTAAATTAATATGCACAAATATTAGCCATAGTATCATGACTTGGGCGAGGTATTTTAGTTCTGAATTACAATTAGGTCTCTCAGTTTTTTTCATCGACGGTTAGGGTCTAAACATCTTATATAAATTTTTTCATCTTTTCGTTTATGTGCATCTCATAATGATACAATAATATACGAGGAAGCATCAGTTTTCCATCGTCTTCCTCATGTCCTACCACCAAAGTGGCGGCCTACTTATTCAGTACGTTGCAGACCGTGCTAATATTAATATGTAAATACGCTAGGCGGTAATAACACGCCCCAACTTTTTCAATCGTCGTATCTCAGAAACGGTGGCTCTTAGAAAGAAAAACATTGAGACATTTTTATAGATGACTAGCGGACCCTGCGAACGTCGATTCGCTTAACAGTCAATAAATTAGTCGATTAAGGATTTTAAAATTGATACAAAATTATTAGGTAAAATAAAATGAATGAGAATTGGTAGTTAGAGTGCACTATTCAGTAAAGCACCCTGTGATATACATACATGTTAGCTGTCAGTTGCGTTTTATTATAACATGTCACTATTATCACTGATGTTTTGTCTCCTTCATTTTCATTATTTTCATTATTGAAATATCATATTTCATATTTCAATACTTATTATCCAATCGGTCCAGCCGTTCTTGAGTTTTCGAAATATCATTATTATCATTTTTAGTGATGAAATATCATATTGCAATACTCATCATTCTTTTCCCGGCAGAGACAAATCCAAAAAGATAAAAATCATAAAAATTGGTTTAGCTGTTCTTGAGTTCTTTCGTTTTTATTATTTTTTTAATTGGTGAAATATCATATTTCCATACTTATTATCCTATCCCCGAAGAGAAAAAATTCAAAATCATAAAAATTGGTCCAGTCGTTATTGAGTTCTTCTATTACTATTATTATAAATATTATCTTTTTGATAAAATATCATATTCCAATACTTGTTTTCCTATACTATCCTATTCCTGGTGAAGATAAATACTAAAACACAACAATCATGAAAATTGAACCAGCTGTTCTTGAGTTCTTTTATTATTATTATTTTCATTGATGAAATATCATTTTTCAATACTTACTATTATATTCCCGACGAAGACAAATCCAAAAAAAAAACATAAAAATTGGTCCAGCTGTTCTTGAGATCTTTTATTATGATTTATATTGATTAAATATCATTTTTAATACTTATTGTTCTATTTCCAACGGAGACAAATCCAAAAAAAACAAAAATCATAAAAATTGGTTTAACCGTTCTTGAGTTATTTTATTATCATTATATCATTATTATTTGCATTTTTATTGATGAAATATTTTTTTCAATACTTATTTGAGTTCTTTCATTATTATTATTATTTCTTCCTTTTCACGGGATGAAAAGTATCTTATGTCCATCTCTTGGTTCTAAGCTACCTCCCCACCAATTTTCAACCAAATCGGTTTAGCCGTTTTTGAGTTATAAATATATAGATTATCCAATCTACATTTTTTATCTTAACTGATTTCATGATAAAATTGACCGTTTCGCTAAAAATCGCGAAAACCCGTTTTGTGACCTTTGACCCCGAGCAATTTTTTTCCAGGTATTGGATCGATGAAGATTTCTCAGGTTTTATTTATAATAGTTGATAGTGTTTTGAACAATTTCACTAATTTTGAGCTGGGTGAGAGTTTCTGTACCTTCACTCCTATTTTTTTGTCTAATTTGACCGGATAATATATACCAGAATCGGTTCAGCAAGTTCCGGATATTGGAAGTACACAATGGAATGTTTCGGTAAAATCAAGGGTGTTGACGTTGTTTCTAGCAGGTAGGTCTCCCTGAATATAAAATCATATTCAGAAAAACAGTCAATCAGAATCAAAACTCGATTTGTCTGAGGAATTTTTTATAATATCGTTTATATAGCTGATACTAATTGATGGAGGCTCCGGAAGTTTTTATGATGACGTATTTTTGATTTTTTCCCCCGACTTTCTGATAATAATAAGAAATCACGAACGGTTAGCGTTATTTTAGCCAAAATTCCTACAAAATAGGCAGCTTTCATTGTGGGAACGCGATAATTACTATAATCCGCACGCGATACAAAATGCAGAAATCACGCAAACTGTTATTGAGGTACAAGGCTCAAACTGCAATTAAATCGATCATAACTTCCAGTCTGGAGTGATTGACCTACAGTCAAATGGTTGATGAAATAACTTAATGAGACAAAAAAGTAGTTTTTCGAAACATTTCAAAATATATTTTGTGAGTGTTCAATTATCAAATTAACTAAAAGAAAAATTTGTTCAGGCCAGTTCCGACTTACCTACACTGTAGTTTAATGGAGTAACACCTGTCAGAAAACAACTATTCCTCTGGCTAATACCATGAAGGGCGTTGGTTTATATCCAACAGATGTCAGTGCAGGAATCTTCACAGAAGTATTTGCTGCATATGCTGTTAGTGATACAACTGCTGGAATCGATTTTCAATAATAGGAATGGGCACACTTGCATACCTGTTTCGGGCTATTTGGCCTCTCGTCAGTGCAAGGTAGTGGCCATCATCAATTTGAAGTTGGTGATATTTCATAAATGAAAATCGAATTCCTTTCAGAATATCACTCTTTCAACCAAGCTGAAGCGAACCACAAACAATACATTTGTCATCTCTCCATCTGGTAAACAAAGTACTAATCAACTGCATATACAGAGTTCGTCCAATTCCTCGTATGAGGAAAGAAACCTTCACATGTATTCAGTGGGCATACTTGAAGACTGGCTGGCTTCCTTGCACTGACGAGAGGCCAAATAGCCTGAAACCGGTCTGCAAGTGTGTTCGTTCCTATAATTGAAAATTGATTCCATCAGTTGTATCACCAGAAGCATATGCAGGAAATACTTCTGTGAAGATTCGTACACTGACACCTTTTGGTATAATACAACGCCCTTCGTGGTATTAGCCAGGGGAATCGTTTTTTCTGATAGGTATCAGTCCATTAACGTACAGTGTAGGTAAGTCGAGACTGGCCTGAACAAATTGTTCTTTCAGTTAATTTTATTTAAAGCCAGTCTTCAAGTATGTGAATGTTTATGAATGAGATGGTGCAGGTGTCTATAAGAACATGTTTCCTTTTCAGTCGAGTAACAATATAATCGAGTCAACAAAGTCTTCTCTTCGAAAGTATTCGAAAATTCTATGGAATTCAGTGTCACTGTTTTCCGAGTTTGAAAGCCGTGGATTTTTGGAATTTTTTCCTGACGTTTTGCTGGCGCGAGTGGCTAGCTTCTTCAGATATTTAACCATCAAGGCTTGCTATTCGATAGCAAGCCATGATAGATCGGTATCGTCCCAAATTCGACAATTTTGTTTGTTCAGGTACCTATTCATCCAGAAATTGGCCTCATTGCTGTATATGATTTTTTAATGAAAATTACGATCAGTTGCCAACTGCTCCATAGCCCATTCAGCAAACATACGTCGTTGTCTATGGTCGTTTACTTTCAGTTGCTGGGCCAGTTGAATTTTGAACGGGTGCAGGCCCAAGCTATGACGCAAAATTTGCGTCATAGCTTGGCATGCCAAAGGAAGACTTTTTGTGAACGACGTGAAATCGACTGCCTTGGATACTTCTGCACACTCTCACAGACAGCGGCAATGTTTTCGGTAGATCTTGCGTTTCGTCGACGTACGGGTGTTGGTCGATTATTCACTGAATCAGTGGACTCACGATCATTCACGACATTGTGAATAGTCCTCTCGGTAGGTCAATTATGGCGACTGTGAAATGAGCGAATCACGTGGTACGTTGTCCGAATAGAACACCCATTTTGGTAAATTGATTTTATTATTTGCACAGGTTATCGAATGCTATATCCGTCCATGTTGATTTGGCAAAACAAATTGAATAAATGACAACTAATTTGTCAAAGTTTGGAAGTCCCTGTTGGAATACCCTATGTTTCCAATTCAGAGCTTGAGGAAAAAAAGTAAAGAAAACTCACTCTGCACATTTTCTTTACTGATGTAAAATGAAAATAGCTTTGTATGAATAGTTTTGTTCACATCGGTTTGAAATGCCTGGCGTTAGCAAATTGCAATTGAATTGCAAATTGTTATTTGCTTTCATGACAGTAGTTATCAGTGTTATAGTCATTTGAATTTCGTTAAGTGCATATCAGAACATATTCATTGGACAGAAATTCACAAAATGACAATTCTATAGATGAATGATTATGAAGATAACACACGACCACGAATAAAAATTGAACATTTATTTCATAGAAAGTAACAAACCAGCCGCATATATTCCATGGAACGATTACCAAGCTATGAAAGCAGTTTCGCCAGCTTAGCCACGTAAGGCAAAAGAGAGAACAGCTGCTGATTCAATTATTTATGGGAAACCCAGACTTCTAGTCGAAAAACAGCCTCAATGTGCAAGTTGTCCGTTCATCAATAATTCGACTTGTAATAAAATGCCTTCCTATAAAAATTATACTAATTCAATAACAGATATAACAGAGAGCTCATATACACTTTTGATGTCATCAAATTTTAAAACATTCCAGGAAGTTTGAAAGATTTGTATACTGAACCATTATTGAATGAATTGAGATAATTCATTATTGAGATATCGTGGTTATATTTTTTAGATCTAATATACTGAAGAAATATGAAACAAGTTTCATAACTTAAAACTGAATTCCAGTGGATATGATGAGATGAATGTGTTCTATGCTTCATCAGTATACGTTTGATTTAGAATCTATACTTATAAATGCGAAAGTTACTCATCACTCACTCATTCATCTCTATTTCTACGTATTGTGGTAAGTCCTAGGAATCTTAACTTTGGTATATATTTCTTAGGTCTTAGATGCGCCCTACGGAAGGATTTTTGAATAATCTGACTAGAGCGCCCCCCGTGGGGGTACAAAAGGCGCTTTTACGTATGAAAATTACCTCCTCATCATTGTTTCTCTGTACCGCTATGATTTCGAAGGCTGATTTGCTGATTTGTGAATAAATCAGCAGGTTCTAAAAGTATCTCTAGTGCACTGAAGTGAAGTGTGTGTTGTAAACAGATACGTTCAACTCATTACAACTTCTCTGTTCGAGTAATCTCAAACTCGAACATAATTGCAAATTGGTCTGTCAAAAACACTGAAATGCATCGTAATTCTCGATGCTCCTGTCTGGGTAATACATAGTCTGAGTTGAACATACTGACCCATTTATTAGACTCGACTGCAGTTGGTTTTGACACACACTTGTATATGAATTCGCTAATGCAGAAATATTCCGTTCTGTTCTTTTACTTCCATTATAATGGTGTCACATGCTTTGAACTAATCGAATGACATTTTTCCAGAAGTATACATGAACTATTCTAGATAATGATACAATGGAAATATTTTCGGGAATGAATAAAAAAAATTATTTTGTTGAAAATAAAACAAAATTCTCACCTTCATACTGCATCTTCATTCAACTCTACGTTTTTACACGAATCCTTTACAGAAAAAATATGGAATATTCTTTGTTGTTTTTCTAGTGTTTATCGAGAGCCATTCGAAGGTCGACGTTTTGTCATCTTCTTAGAGGGCATTATAAAAATTGTTACTGCTTCTGCTTCATTAGAAGTTACCATCAAATTGTTTTCAATTCTTGCACTATTGTTGAAGTCGTCTTCATACCTTTCTCCAGTTTTTCATTTTAAATTCAGAAAATCGACTACTAGACGAAATATAACTCCTGAACTATTGAGTTTATGACAATGAAGAATAGATCCCTAAAAAGTATGAGAAAGTCTTTGTGGAATTAGAAAATTGTAGCCGATATAACTAAAGAACCAATGGATTATATTACATATAGAACTTTGGAAAAAAAAATATATTGCCCAGCTTAAAAATTCTAAGAAATTAGCTCATGACAATTACATCCATTCGACGGGAAATGGCGAAAGCATGTTGGCAAATAATAAATTTTAAGAGAAACAGAAACAACAATAATAGAACTCATACTGATATATCTCCTGAAAATTTCAATGACATTTCTGTTAATATTGCTAAAAATATCATTCAATCTCTACCAACGGTATGCAAAGTAGATTTACTAAATTTAAGAAATTTTCCAGCACCCTGCAGCTCTTTATTTCTGAGCCCAATGACTGAAGAAGACGTTCATAGTGCAATCAAGTCACTCAAAAATTCCAAATGCTCAGACGCCTATGAACTAAATAGTGATATCAATAAAGAGACCTCCGAGTTATTGTTGCAGCCTCTTTCTGAATTGACAAATGTAATATTCACAAGTGGTATTTAGACTGATGTATTTGCTCTGCGACATCTCTAAGGCGTTCGACTGCGTCTCTCATGACATATTATTGGAGAAACTTTATTATCACGGCGTCAGGGGAGTATCCCTATCCCCCATAAAATCATATTTGTCGAATAGATATCAAGCAGTCAGTAGCAATTATTGCATTTCGAATTTTAAACTTGTTGAACATGGTGTTCCCCAAGGATCAGTATTGGGACCACTTATGTTCATAATTTACGTAAATGACATAAGTAACTTCATGAATCCATATAAATCCGTTCTGTTTGTTGAACTATCAAGAATATAAAATGAAGTCGATGAGAAGGCAGGAAGTTGGTTCGTGACAAATCGACTCCAACTGAATACAGATAAAATGCAAGAGTTACAGTTTTCAGCAAGCTCTGTCGCTACATCAAGTGCAGACAGTCATAAATTACTTGGGTTAGTTGTCGATAGTACTCTCACTTGGACCTGTCATATCAATCATTTGAGCAAAATACTATCAAGAACATTTTTTTTATTGCGTCAGTTGAAAAATATAACTAGTTTCGATGCACTGAAAATAACATATTTCTCCCTCTTCCATTCTCACATTAGCTATGGTGTTACACTCTGGGGTAACTCAACTGGGACTTTGAAAATTTTTATATTGCAAAAAAACTCTTAGAATGATAATTAAATCTGGTTATAGAGATCATTGTAAACCTCTGTTTTTGAAATTGGGAATAATGCCGTTACCCACATTATTTTTGTTCAACGTTCTCATAGAATTTCCAAATAATCTACTTCATTAAACAATCAGACCGTCATGATTATGGTACCAGACATTGGAACATAATTCGAACAAACCGCTATCGTTTGAGTAAATCACAAAAGAACACTCTGGATTTCAACCTCTACAACTATTTTCCCGATGATTTTAAAATTTTTAGTATGTCCAAATTCAAAAAACAATAAAAAATCATCTTTCGAGCTTTTGCTTTTATTCTTTTAAAGAATACTTTTATCATTTTTGAATATTTATAATGTCAACATACTCTATTTTCTTCTTATAGTTTTTCATTTGTGTTTTTTGTTTTTATATTATTTTTATTGTTTACCTGATCATTACTTTCATGTTATTCATTGAGTTGCTACAAACATTTTTATTATGTAACGTAGTGAAATAAAAAATTGAATTGAATTGAATCTGAAGATCTTGATCTGCCAATGTCCTCTGTTTCATAGAAAAAATGTAGGGTGTCTTCAGAGGTTCCAATTGATTCAAGAAATTACCAGAAAATTTACTGACACGACTATCATCAAACTTAAACCAGTCCGTTCAAAGAGTTCATCTATTTCGAACCCTCGTAAGAGTTTGGTGCTTCTATCAGAGGTTGAGTCATGTATGAAGATCATCAGTGTTATTATTAGATTGTCTGGTGCTTCAGCTATACTTGTTGTCTAATAG
This sequence comes from Leptinotarsa lineolata, assembly GCA_015342045.1. NCBI lineage: Eukaryota > Metazoa > Arthropoda > Insecta > Coleoptera > Chrysomelidae > Leptinotarsa > Leptinotarsa lineolata. The sequence continues at coordinate 1,596 of WOGR01017022.1, read as the reverse complement.
TCAGTTAGTTTGGCGCATATTTGGCAATACAGTTGATCATCACCCGTTAAAATAATATTGGATATGAAATACAATTTTTGAGACTGTACAAAAACAATTTCAATAAAGTTACAGGGTGAAAATCTTGTCACTCAAATATATTCGTGTATTCAAGCCTTTGAAACAAAGTTGAGGTTGTGGGAAAATCAGGTAAAAAATTAAATGTCGAATCATTTCCCTCATTTGAAGTCATTTAGCACAGTCAACCAAAAAAAATTGATCAATTTTTCCAACTTATGCAGAATCTGATCACGGCATTCAAAAAACGTTTTGAAGACTTCCACAAAATGAATCAAATGAATTTCTCAATTTTCAACAATCCATTCAATTTTGATGCTTCACAGGCACCAGTTCATTTGCAGATGGAGTTGATAGATCTTCAATCGGACAGTATTCTGAAAGAAAACTTCAAAGAGGTTAACGCTCTTACATTTTATACACAATATTTCAAGGGTTTGGATAACTACCCGGAATTGAAAAAGCATGCAGCACGCATTCTGTGCCTGTTTGATAGTACCTATTTATATGAGCAGATGTTGTCCGTCACGAAAATAAATAAGAACAAACATCGCACAAGACTTACGAATGAACATCTCCAATCAATTCTTGTAATCATTGTATCTAGCGGACCCGGCAAATGTCGTTGCCGTTCTATGCGTCGTTCCGCCTAACAGTCAATGAATAAGTCGATTTAGGATTTTTAAATTGATACAAAATTGTCAAGTATAATAAAATAAATGTATATCACCCTGTGATATACATTTATTTTATTATACTACAGCTAAAATGTATATCACCCTGTGATATACATGTTAGCTGTCAGTTGCGATTTATTATAACATGTCACTATCATCACTGATGTTTTGCCTCCTTCATTATTATTATTTTTATTAATAGAATATCATATTCCACTACTTATTATCCTATTCTCGATGAAGACAAATCCAAAAACACAAAAAGCTTAAAAATTGGTTCAGCCGTTCTTGAGTTTTCGAGTTATTTTTATCATTATTTTTTTATTGATGAAATATCATATTTCAATGCTCATTATTCTATTCCCGGCATAGACAAATCCAAATGGTTTGGCCGTTCTTGAGTTATTTTATTATTATTATTTTTAATGATAAAATATCATATTTCAATACTTAATATTCTATTCCTGAAAAAAACAATTCCAAAATCATAAAAATTGGTCCAGTCGTTCTTCAGTTCTTTAATTTTTTTTCCACTGTAGTGTGCACTGGTCAGGCCCTATCCCCCAAGGCCGCGCCAGCATTATCAACCAACGACCACTCCCCACACCGTGTGGTAAGTGATCATTGGGTCCGAGAATCATGTGCCCTGAACAAGCGCAGTGAGCCAAGAATGATAGCCTTCTGCATCTGTCCGGCTAAGATTTCTGCCTTAGTGCGGCAAGCCTGTATGACTTTAAGACTCGAAAGTAGAGAGGGCATCATTCTACCAAGGACTCCAATAATCAGAACAACCATCTTGACAGAGTGGTCTGGATATAGTCTGCGGAGTTCGAAGAGAAAATCTCGATATTTAATCCGTTTT
>WOGR01016965.1:0-15643 GCA_015342045.1 Leptinotarsa lineolata | reverse complement strand
GACAATGGAAGTCCGAACTGCTGAAATTCAAGTGTTTTCCGAAGTTTTCCTTTCAAGCAAATCTGGATTGCCATTGACGTCATTCAACAATTCCTGAGCGATGCTTATGCTACGGTTATTTTGTCCATGAACAATGATAATTTTCCATTCATTTATGCTTTTTTCGAATTAGAAAGTCATAAACAAAATCAGACTGTAACTAAGAACGTATCGAAGAATTTTTGAAAATGATTGGGGCTGAGAGCAACAACGAATTCATTTGGTTTCTTAGCAGATACGTATGTTTTTCTCCTGGACAGTTTTTCTAAAAAATCAATTTGAAATTACATGTCGAATTGAATTTCAGTCTGAGCAAAATCTCTATATCCAGTTTGCGTCAATTCCAATGCCGTTTGCACAATTTCACTTATACTCCGTGGAAGATGAAAGCCACCTAACTGGACGGCATTGTCTGGTAACAATAACATCGAGCACAATGATAACGAGAACTGTATGCAATGGATGATCCGATCAGTTTACGCAAACCGCACCCACACACGAATTGCTTTGTCTAACGGATTATGTTATAACTACATTATGTGATTACTCTGAAATTCTTGGTTTCCTGGTATTATCTGGACTAAATCAACGCTTCCTAACCGAGCTCGATATTTGCTTCTTGAGCAGAATTGGGAAAGAATATAGGTTAATTTCACAAACTACACCTTACGATTTGATTTTCACAAAATTTATTCAAACAATATATCAAGACATGTTTCGCTATCACCGTAGCTTTTTCAAAAGTGAATTGTATACATTTCATAGTATATACTATGAAATGTGGTGAATCTATCAGAAAAAAAATAAAGGTTAGGTTGTCAAAATAGCAGTAAAAATATTTTCTAAAATATTTGAAAATATCTTTATATTGCTTCAAATTTACTTACAAGTTGATCTACATTGTGTCCCGATACCGTTTTAGCCGTTTCATCAGCAAACATATCTATATGAACATAGTCTAAATACTGTGGTAGATGTTTCACATATAAAGCTAACAGCAAAGGACCAAGAACTGAACCCTGTGGCACCTCAAATTTAATATCCTGTCTGTCTCGTACTGTAAGAATGGGTACCTAAGTGCTTCTAATTTTTCTTGAGTTTACTAGGATATCTAAGCCACATAATTTTTTTCATGTATATTTCAATTATCTATTTTATATAGATATTTCAGTACACAGCAATCATCACAGGGGTCACAAAATATTATTAATAATGTTTCACCTCTGCCAGGCATCCCGTGACGATGACGACTCACAATTTTTTTATCATTATTGATTTTTTGCTAGTGTCTACCAGCGCTTAGGAAATGGTTGTTGAATATTTCGACCATTTCTGCTGCATTACTGATAGATTCACCAGTTTTATTTTTGATTTTGTTAATTTTTCTATAGCCAGGGATGTTCAATAGTTGGTAAGCTGTTTACCAGAACTTTTTAAAAATATTTTGTTCTTGTTCTACACGATTTCCGTAATAGTTCTTTATTGCTCGCTAAATAAATATTCTACTTCTCTTTTCTTTTGTAAATATTCAATTTTCAAAATTTCATAATATGGATATCTCCTCCATTTACGATACATATGATTCTTTGCATCAACTGATTTCATTATAGATTTTGTAACCAATTTCTTTCTTCACTGTTCTTCATTTTCTACCTCAATTTTTTGGTAGATTTGTCAATACAAATATTCATTACATTGATGAATTTATTTGTTACAGAATCTAAATTTAAATAAAAACAGATAACATTATTTCACTAAATCTTTTGAACAAATTCGGTTAACATGAAAATAGTTCTATATTTCGAAATATTTCTAGGATTGGTCACTTTTCGATTCAATTTCGTTACTCGTTACGATCTGGAGTAATATTTTATGGTGATCATTTATGGCCGTGTCCACTGTAATAGGTATTATCATGTCATATATATTGCTTTTACAGTTGAAATATATATGATCCAGGCATGACTTCGAATATATTACATAACATTTTCTATTTCTTTTCTTTAGACAGATTGTGTATCCGCAACTGATGTCCTGGTATTCAAATGGAATGACGAGACAAGTGTAAAGTCGTCAGCAAATCAATTTACTGGATTCTTCGTTTTTTCCGATGAGTCGTTGATGTACAATAAATAGGGGGTTGGAGACAATATGGATCCCTGGGGAACACCAGCGTTGATGGTAAAAGTATTTAAGAGATATCCATCGACGACCACTTGCAGGGAACGTTCTTTTAAGAAACTTGAGAGCCATACACAAAAATGATCCGACAAGCCATAGTATCGAAGAATGGCTAGCAAACCCTCATGCCACACACGGTCAAAGGCCTTAGAAATATCAAGCGCAACAGATCTTGACTCTCCATGATTCTCGATTGCGTTATTCCAAATATGGGTGACATACGATAGAAGGTTGCCTGTTGATCTTTATTTCCGAAAGCCATACTGATGGTCGCTCAAGATGTTGAAGCTTTCCAAATATTTGGGGATACGATGGTTTATGGCTTTCTCCATGATTTTTGATATCACTGATAGCAAAGCGACTGGTCTATAGTTATTTGGATGATTCTTCTTGAACTTTTTGGGAATAGGCTGAACGCGAGCAATCTTCCAACAAGAAGGAAAAACACTTTTCTTGTAAGACAGGTTGAAAAGTCTACAAAATACTGGTGCGACTTCATTTGTGCACTTTTTGAGTACGATGACAGGCACTTCATCAGGACCAGACGCCTTGTTGATATTGAGCTGTTTCAGAGTTCCCCTGACCAGACGTTGTCAAAAAGTTAATTCTGGCATTGTGGATTCTAGTGTGGAAATAGTGGGTGGTGCCTTTTCCAGAAAATCGACTGTGGAGTGGACGCAAATTATTCAGTTAGTAGCTTTTTCTATGGCTGTTGTTGCAATTGAACCATCCGCTTGTGTTAGTGGTGGAATTGTGGATTTTGTGAAGTTTTGATTAACAGCTTTAGCTACCGACTAGGAGGATCTAGACCCGTTGGGATTGGCAAGCAGTTCATCCCTAATTCTCTAATTATGAAGTTCTTTGCTCCAAGAGGAAGTTTAATTTTCTTCTTGAAGATGATCACTCGGTGAATAACGGTTTGGTGTTGGGATAAAACTCCAGTAATATTCACCATCATATTGGTGAAATACGACTCAGTTAGGAACACTATTTCGAACTCCCTGCGACAGAAGGAGTTGAAATTAGACACGGTATCCCTTATCTCTTTCAAGACGTAACTCATCAGAGGATATAAACTAATAGTGTTATATGATCCAAGCCGAAGGATGAATGGTATCTGGGCTGTCATCAAAGAAGCCTCTAGTATAACAGACAATCTCCCTGAGAATACTTGAATCCATGCCTGTTTCATGGAAGTGGGCGCTACGCCTTTCCTTCTACTAGTGGAAACTAAGAACGACGATGACTCTACTAGCTACTCCTTTGAGTTGTACTGAGGGTAGAACTACTCTCTTCTGAAAATTTCCCCTTTATATTTGAACGAAATTAATATGGATATGATTAAATTCACTGACTATACATGTTTCACGAGATTGTGACTAGAGTAGAACTGTCTTTTCCTGTGACATATAGTCGTAATTTTATATGAGAATTGAGTGCCTCATGTTCTAAAGTTATCCAAAAATCTGTTGAGAGGAGTTGAAAACAGGTGTGCACTTCGAAAAACACCTGAACATCTGGAGATTGCCTCTGACGTAGGCAATAAAATAACCTCTCTTTGTAAAATGGAGATGTAGGTACCACATTTCTAAGTAACTATGTTCACAAATAAAATGAGCTTGATGAAGACAGGTGGCATCCAAATTTTGAAATCGATCATATAGTATCTAAAAAACTCAGGAAACAGACGGAGAAGCTTGTTAGGTAGATCTGGTTGAAGAAACTTGCTTATATTGGATGAGTTTTGAAATGGGGGGCTCTGAAGATTCAGAGTTGGCAGCATACTGATTACTGTGATCAATCACATACATATACAGGCCACAATATTATGCCAAGGTTAACAACAGTTACAATTTACTCCATATATTTTCTTCTCGTGGTACCTTTGTAATACTCTCGAGTATTCAAATGAGATTGTCAACTCCAAAATGTTTTCATAACTGTGTAGATCCTCTTGAGTATAGTCTACAGGATTATCGTAAAATATCAATAGTCATAGACCGGCATTCCATATGAATTGATATCCACCTAGTAGGATTTTTTATAAGGAAAGTCGATTTTCTTTGTTCTAAAGAACCAGGATTTTCTTTCAGCTGCTAGAGGTGAAGATGAAACAAGTTGAAATAGCGGATCAGATATGGGTTCAAATAACGTCTTAATAGCTTCACCCCCTTCTAATTTTCTCAATTTCAAAACCGAATATATTTTCATTACTCTCTTAGCTTAGCGAATGATTTTTGTTTTGAGCGCAGCAGTAATGACCCTATTATCTATATTTGTTGAATTCATAAATTCGAGGAAAGCATCAAACCCTTTGTCATTTCGTTCATTTTTTCACATTGAAATCTTTTACTATTACTACGTTGGTGAATTTCGAACATCTCTTTTTCAATTCCCCAAATGAGAAGTTTAGAGACACTGTCCATCAAATATATGTGTCCAATTAACATTATCCTACTTGAGCATCATAATGATATTAGAGTTGTCTTTATTCAGCTGTTTGAGCATTTTTCAATAGGCTTGGCAGATATAGATGAATATATTGACTTGTGTTGGCCACATTACAAAATATTTCCTGATTTTGTTCTATTTGTCGTATGCTACCTCATCGAATATGAAAATGGAAATTTACCTAGCCTTGGACGGGTTATTTCATCACTGTCTTCGAAGAAAAGATAGTCGATTCCATACACTGTTTTCAACACACTTGAAGTCACTAATACTTGAATTGGAATATCGATTTCGAGTAGACGTGGGCAATTTCGAATCTAGCTCCATTCGAGTTGAATAACAACAACAATAATAACAACAGGTTTTTTAAAACCCACTTAGACTGCAGAATGTTTGGCAGTTGTCAATCACATTATTATTTCTCGGTTTCTTGGAAGACAGATAAAGATGGCAATTCAGCACATATTTCAGCGAAAAACGGTAAATGAAGGGCGGTTTTTTCACTTATTTGTCTTGTATTTTCCTGAAAATGAGTCAATTTGGAATAGACATCAGTTTATTTTCCTCAGAATTATTATCTGATGTATTTTCCTTTTTAGGGTTTATACGAGTTCACTTCTGTTGATTATCGTACCTTGTTAGCTAATCTATTCACTATACTTACAATATTTTTCCTAATATCTTACTCAATTATTCACACTGATACCCATTCGCAAACATATTTTCCAACTTTTCATGAATTAGTCTGAACTTGTTCCAAACTAGCACACACTAGAACATATAAACTAATTCACTCCTCTGGGAAATTCAACACTATCCCATAGGCTCAGTCCATCCCTGTATATTTGAAACTGTATGAGTATACGCGCTTCGGAGAGAGATTGGCAAAGGAAAGTAATTGGTTAGACGCAGAGAAGACTATTTCGCTGGTTAGTAATTAACTCGGTATGAGTTATAATTTCATTTGGCAATTGTCCAATCTCCCTTTCGAATGGATCTCCTTCAGGATATTTTGCAACTGAAAATGTGAAATGACTATAATGGATGAGAACAGTAAACACAGTATATAATGAGTGCTATTGCCCTCCGGAGATTTATTTTTTCTTGACCAGTGTGATTTTTTTTTTGGTGAATTTGTTATGATTACAAATGATTCTTTAGTACTACTATAGTACAGTAAACATCAACCAGTAAGTCAACTCTCACTACTATAATTTGTAAATGCACAAAGTTGTCGATGACCTCGAAACGAAGTGCGGAGCCGATTTCGTTCTTTTACCACACGCGTGCGCTCATATAAAAAACGAAATTTATAGACATTATAGAAGATTTTATGGTAAGTTACTTATTTCGTACGGCGATTTCACCGGCTCTTCAGGAGCCCAACCCATGGAACATGCGGTCCACACATGTGTTGATCGGACCGTTTATTATAACTAATCCGATACCTGCGGTACATTCGAATCCTTCGATAATACAGCACTGAAAGGGTTGGATGAGAATCTCATCCTAAGAGCGGTTGAAAGTCCCCGAAAACTCGAGCGTGTCACGTGGTAAGAGAGCCTACTGGTTGCATTCTACTGTGTTATGTTAGATTCAGATAGGTAGTTACCTGAAAACGGGGTTGTTTAGAGAGGTTGTCAATAGAAAGAGTAGCGTAGACCGTGGCAGAGTATTTGATATTAAATTATCTGAAATAACAATTCGTTCAGGCCTACTCCCCTGGCTAATATCATGAAAGGCGTTGGATTATATCCGACAGGTGTCAGTGCAGGATTCTTCGCAGAAGTAATTCCTTCATATGCGTTGGCGATAGAACTTTCAGAATCAATTTTTAATTCAGAGCGGTTTCGGGCTGTTTCGCCACTCGTCAGTGCAAGGTAGTGTCTATCATCAACCTAAAGTCGATGATTTCCAAATATTAAAAATCGAATTCCTTCCAGAGCATAATTCCTCGAACTAGGCAAAAGCGAACGTCCAACAACGTCGCCTCATCTGCCTTTCAATGTACTAACCAACTGCATATACACATGGCCCAAGACCTCGCATAAGGAAAAAAACCGTTCGTTCCTTAGTGGGCATACTTGAAGATTGTTTTCTGATATGTATCAGTCCATAAACCTACTGTGTAGGTGAGATGAGACTGGCCTGAACGAATTGTTCATTTAGATAATTTGATTTAAAGCCAGTCTTCAAGTATGCCCACTTACTATAGGAACGAACGTTCGAGATTAATTTTATAAAATGAAATATTTTCTTTTAAAGCTTTAGTGTTTATTGTGAATGCAGGTGAGCAAAAGCTAACATTGAACACCAAATACCTTTTATGTGCTAAATCTGGTAAAATTAGAAAATTTGACAAGTGTCAAATTAAGGATAGAAATTTGACAGACAGTGTCAGGTTATTCATTAGTTTTATAGGGTGATTTAGGCATAGGTATTAGTAGGGGTGATAAAGGCAAGCACAGTATTTGGTATACGTTCAGTTACGTCACTTTAATTCAAATAAAATGAATACGAATCCAACTGGATCTAATTTTCACTGTCTCGGCGATGTTACTGAAGGTATAGATACCAGGGAAATTCCTATTTCACCTAATTTTTTGCCATTCTTAGGAGGAACAGGGCAATTTTAGGAGATTTCAGTGGGGAAATGCAACAGATGAATAATTTAATGGCCACTCAGTTGCGAATTCTAAATACAATGACAATACAAAATAGTGGAAATACGAGGGTAGTTCCAAATATCCCGCAAATATTGTGAACTTTTTATAGAGATAGAGATAGGCTTAGGGCATTAGATTGGTTGAACTCGGTTACAACTTGCGCTTATTTACAGGGTTGAGATGAACAAACCAAACTTACAGTTGCACAGTCACATCTGAGAGGTCCGGCAGCAAATTTGTTTCAAAATTTGAATTTGGAGATATTCACATGGATAATTTTTGAAACGAAGTTTATATTAACGTTGGTAGATACATTGGGTACCGCTGACAGATGGGAACAAATGAGGAAAAGGAATCAAAAACCAGGGGAAACTATTGCTTCATATTTTCATGACAAAATGAGACTATGCGAAAATTTAAATTTGACTTTCAGTGAAAGTAAAGTGGAAATTTTAAAGGGTTTGATTCGAGTTGATATAGCAGGGAGTTTAGTGGTGAAAATTCATAATAGTCAAGATGAATTATGGTCAGATCTTTTACTACTAGAAAAAATTTCTGAAAAAGAAAATCACGAAAGAAATCAGGGTCAGCATGACAGGAAAAGTAATGGGAATAAAAATGACAGAGATAGAAGTAATAATAGATGTTATAATTGTGGAGATATAGGGCATTCAAAAAGTCAGTGTAGTAAAACAAGAACCTTTTTATGTTATAAATGCTTCAAGCCTGGACACATCAAAAGCAATTGCACAGATACCACTCAAACAGTCAATGTAACTTCATTCGATGCGCGCAATTCTCACACTCTCAAGCGATTCATGCGTACAGTAAAAGTCAACAATGTACAGTATCAAGCTCTAATGGATCCAGGAAGCGCAGGTTGTGCAATTAGCAGTAAAGCAGCGCAGAGAGGACAAATTATCCAACCAAGAGGATCGAAGTTGTCCGGTTTTGGAGGGTCAAAAGTTGATAGTCTTGAAACAGTCACAGCCAGAATAGAGTTGGGAAATGTTTTTGTCGACGAGGTGTCTTTATGTGTAGTACCAGCTGAAGCTCAATTCGTTGATGTGATTGTGGGTCAAACTTTCACCGGAGATGATTCGGTAAGCATATGTTCGGAATAACGATGATTTGACATTTTATTGAAGGGACGAGTTGCAATTTTCCAGAGTCAAACAACAAACTTCAAATGAGACAATCTCTGTCATAGCTCAGGAGAGGGTTGTCGTTCAACCAAACACAGTCATGCTCATCAACTGCAGGGCTGCTGTTGAAGAAGTCGTAGTTCCAGTTGAGAATCCAGATAAACTGAGATCTGTCACAATAGAGAAACGCCAGAAGTTGTGGAAAATATCTTTAGTCATGAACACAACTAGCGGTTGTCGAAAACCCGTAACGCTGACATGTCGAACGTTGAACAAGGGACTGGTAAGGATATAATTGGAAGGTCTCGTTCACAACGCTCCAAATCTCGCAGATCTCGCTCGAAATCGAGGGTAAGCATCCGTCACAAATCCAGAGAACGTTTGTTCAGAGTTAGATCCAGAGACAAATACCGTAAGACAAGAGATAGGAAAAGGTCTCGATCTAGAGTTAGCAGACGTAGGTAGATCCCGATCACCACGTGTCCCTAAAAAGCGGAAGTCTAAATCTAGAATCAGGGAGAGACCAAGAAGTGAGAGTCGTCTTCCAGAGCAATTAAGAAATAATTTTATTTTATTTGGTTGAAATGTTTTTTTTATAGATTCAGTTATTTTCCAGTTGATGTTGATTTATTTAGTTCAGACATGTTTCATTGAGTGGGATCTTTCAATTTTGTGGGGAAACGGGGTTGTTTAGAGAGGTTGTCAATAGAAAGAGTAGTGTAGATCGTGGCAGAGTGTTCGATATTAATTTTATAAAGTAAAGTGTTTTCTTTTGGAGCTTTAGTGTTTATTGTGAATGTAGGTGAGCAGAAGCCAACAATTATGTATGCAAAACCCTCGAGGGTTGCTTCGCCTGAATTCTCTTCATTTCTATTTTCTATTGAGAATAGGTTGTTTTGTCTCGACACAGGTGGGTTAACCCTGAATTCGGATTTAATGGGTTTGCCTATTGTTACCCTCGAGTAAATTGCCGCAATTATATTTCTCAATGTACATGCATGAAAAGGTAGCTTTTATGTTTCAAAATAAAAACGATAAAATATGATAGTGAACCACGAAAAAATGGAATAATATGTGAAACGTTGTTAATTCTTCCTTAATGACATGACTTGCTCTAAAAGCATTTTCAAATAATTTTATTCGATTCAACTGAATTATTTAGTTTGAACGTTGTATTTTTTAAGCGACATTCCCTTTTTCATTTGCTCATACTAGCTTTATCGGTTTGAATTCACAATGATGGGAAGGACGTTTTTTACTGTTATACTCCTCGACGTAGCAAGGTCATCGATTACATATTTTTTAAACTTATGTTTATGTATATTGGCTTAGTCTAAGAGACCTTTTTTTACTGAGTTATCTAGAACGTTTGAGGTTTTTGAACGCAACCATTCTAATATATCAGTTTGGCTCCAACTACTTGATGGCAGCTCCCCCTGTCACTAAAAATGAAAGCTTGCACTGTCTAACATTTGCAAGAACCTTCTTTAGAGACGTTGGCCGTCATGTCATTTTGGTAGTCTTCACTTCGTTTAAGAAACCACAGTTAAGAGGCTACTTTCAACAAATCCTTCAGAACTCCCTAATGCGTGATTATAAGGCGAACCCTTCGTTTAATCAAACTTCATCTAAATAAAGTAATCTTTAATTTTTTATCGGCTTCTCGGATACTTGGTGAATAAGTTCTCTTCCACGCCACAATAACATTGTGTTTTTATGAAACACATTTTCTGTTGTATTGTTTACTATTGTTTTAACTGTTGGTATTTCTTTATTGAAGAAAAATATATGTACTTTTCGCCATATTCCCCTCTTCAAATTTTCGTCAGTATCCAATGTTGGTCGACCTAAAGATGTCATTGGTGGTTCAATAGCTCCTTGCATGCACTTTATTATCATGTATTACACGGAGCTCAAAAGTTACGTCTACAATGGCATTTTCATCACCTAACGTTTCACAACAAACGAAGGTTACAATATCTCAAAGTGACTTCGTTCTCGCAGTCAACGCATATACCACTGATGTCTGCCGCAGTAGCAGACGAAACGAAACTACAAGTTCTATTCCACCACGGAGCATCAGTCCGGTCCTTGTTTTCTCTATTCGTGACTTCGACCGTGAACGTCTGTTCTCAAAACGCAGATGATCGCTGCTGTTATAATCTAGTTCATTTGTATCTAAAATTTTTATATAGTCTCCGAAAATTACTATCAAGGTGTCATTCGATTCGTATTGTCATGTAGAAAGTTTAAGGAATGGTTCAAATCAGTGAAAAAAATGAGGTTTGGTTTTTGAATATCTCGAAAAATATTCAAAATTTTCGAATTTCAAGAAAAGATCCAAAAAGATCATAGAATTTGCTGAAGAAAGTTCTGACTCCCAGAGCTGTATCTCTATTATTTATAATTTTTACAGAGCTCTGAAACTAGAGTCAAAAACAGGTAGTCTGGCTTTCGCGCGCGGTGCGCCAGTCTGATACAGCAAGAAAAAATTATTTAAACATATTAAATATGAAAATTAAAGAATGATAAAATTCATGTAGTTTTGAAATACATCAATGAACGATAATCCCTGAATAAAACATATTTAGCCCAATTTTTCCATTAATTATGCATTTGTCAATTGATAATTTTTAATAAAGTGAAAGGAAACCCTGATAATTAACAAATTAAAACCCTAGAATTTTTTTCAATTCGTCAAGTTATTTTTGATAGGATATTGAATAGATCACCGTTGCAAAAATTACAAAATTTTGATTTTCCACTTTTTTATCAACAATTGAAAATAAAAAAAAGTAAATAAAAATATATCTCATAAAATTATAATAAGGAAGTATATTAGGAAAATCAAAAATTGAATGAATATTATTTTTAAATTTATTTAATCATATTATGTACATTTAACAAATGTTTCCAATTATTTTTGACGACTCTTTTGCAATCTTTTGAATCGTTTTCGTGCCGGCGGCTCATCATCTGCGTTTTCTACTATATTTTCTTGTCCTGATGTTTCTGAAACTTCCATGTTGTCGTCTTCCAGTATTGGTTGGCAGTATTCTTCAACATCCATTGGATAATTTTGATAATTATGTCGTCAATGTCGTCTTCATTTTGATTGATTGCATGTAATCGACCTAGAGCTAGAAATTGAGAGCTGAAATTGTTAATGAATTAATAATGAACAAAACAGAAATAATTGTCATATTTGCATTATTTTGACAGTTATTATGATTTTGAAAACAAAAGAGCGAATGAAAAGTTTCAAGGCATAACAATATTAAAAGTTGTATAAAACATAGAAAAAAAATATACATGGCTACTTTTATTACATAATTAAGTATTTGAAAAAATAAATGGGAAAAACTAATGTCAAAACGTGATCCTTCACGATTAAACCAATGGAGTTTATTGATCGATTCTACTACGATATCAATTTGCAAGATGAATTTAGGTTTCACACACTCCTTCGGTCAAGAAAATACATGGAAATGCAACACGATGCATTTTCAAGTCAGGTTTACGAACTAGCATTGCCTCCTGTGTCTTCATTAGCTATTTCACCAGTAAATTGAAATTTGTGGAAATCAAATTGTAAGGTATAGTTTATGAAATCATTATGGATCTTCATCAAGTAACAGCCGAATCATTGAATCGGACAGAACTTTTGAAAGAACCTAATAGTTTATTACAATCCACTCCACCATACGATTTTCAGATCCTTGGAGAACCAATATAAAAAGAGTTATTTCATTATTGAAAGCCTGCCACACTACATTGTACCCGGAAAGAATAGCGTTGAATAGTTTACAAAGGGGCTGTTTTGATGACAGAAAAAAAAAGTTGTTTTTTTAAATGCACTTTCATTATTTATATGAAAAAAACGCATTTAAATGGAAGCTTTCTGATGCCGTATATATAAATTTGATATGGAACTTTTTCATATATACATTCAAAAAATAGAGGGCAAACCGTAAACACGTGTTTTTGTCTATATTGACTTCATCAGTGCGATGTGACCAACTGCAAAAACAACACATATGCATGGAGTCACGATTAGGAGCCTTCTGCACGTCTGTGGTTTCAGTTAGGAGGCCCATCATTCGTAGGAAACAACTGATATGACCACGTAGGCAGCTTTAGTTACCAGCAAGTGCAGCTTAATGTGAAGTTGGCAACACTTGTTTGCCCAAAACTATACATATATGCATGTAGCTACCAACAGGAGCCAATTGCACATCTGTAGTTTCAGTTAGGAGACCTATCATTTGTAGAAGACAACAGTCACCTGAGAGACAACAGAGTTAAGAATATTAATACTTGGAGATATCAATGGATGTATTTTATCTGACTCAATGAAAGGAGAATTCACGGACACAACACTCCAAGTACACAGGACCAATCGTCGACAAGTGTTTCTAACTATTAACCTTTTCAGCGCGATACAGCCAAGTCTGGAGTTGAGCAACAATTGTTTGCCGAAGACTACATACATGAATGAAGTAACCAACAAGAGTCTACCGTACATCTGTAGTTTCCGTTAGGAGACCTATCATTTGCAGGAAATAACTACCATGACCACGTAGGCAGCTATAGTTGCCTGAGAGGCAACCGAGTTGAGAATCTAAATACTGAAAGATTTCAATGAAAGTATTTGATGTGAATCAATGAAGGGAGAATTCACGGACACACCACTCCAAGTATACAGGACCAATCGCCGACAAGTGTTTCTAACTATTAACCTTTTCAGCGTGATACAGCCAAGTCTGGAGTTGAGCAACAATTGCATATGCATGGAGTCACCAACAGCAACTGTCGTCAACAGCATATCTATCGTCAGTGAGGATGCCTACGCGGCCATGTTAGTTATTTTCAATGAATGATAGGTCTCCTAACTGAAATTACATATGTACGATTGGCCTCTTGTCGGTGACTTCGTACATATGTGTAGTTTTGAATTTTCGCCAGATACGATCAGCATTTTTGATGATTCTTAAGGTTTCACATTGGAAGGAATAACTTGACATGTGTTGGGATATATATCATCATGAATGAGTTCAGTAATTATATTACATGACCAATTATTTGATCGCTAATAATTTACGAATAGACAGTCAATCCCTGAAATACCTATAAACTGAAACACCTTTTTTCGACGGACAAATGCCCTGAAATCCACACTTGTATTCAACTTTGAAATTTCTTTTTACCCTTCAGAATAACCATTTTATTTTCTACGTTTTCCAAGTCATATACCAGAAGTATAATTTACTAACTCTCTGAAAAGTAGTGAGGTAAGGATTCCAGTTGAATATTAATGCGATATTTTACAATTCCAAGTCACTCTTAATTTATGAAAAAAACTTTTCTTGTTCTATCAAGTAAAAATCCCGTACTTTAAAACTTCGTGCATTCATTCCATCCCAACGTATATATTTTTTATCTGGGAAAACTTCTGGAGTTTAGTGAGTTCCAGAATCTCGAAGATTGCCAACAAATTTTGAAATATTGCATCGAACCGCCCGCCACATCCAACGTGAATGACTCCATGGTTTATGAGAAGGAAACATGAAATTTTGTTAGTTGCAGTATACAAGAGACAGCCATGCGTGAATAAGAAAATGAATGGTTCGAAGCCATGGGCGGCAACAGGATTAAATTCCAGAGAAAAATTCTATTCAGTAACGAGTATGTGGTTTCAAAATATGCACGAAAAAGGGATCGGTTCAACTTCAAGAGTTCGCTACCTAGTGCAACATATTAATGAATTGTTGAGATTTTTGGTGACACAATTTTGAATTTTTGAAGACGAAACTGGTGGAGAAAGGGACAAAGTTCAGCAAAATTTGTTTTTTGTACAACTGTCATTGCAAGTGACATTTTTAATGGTTGTCAAGAGTATTAGGCTGTTCGTCCATTGGAAGCGTAGTCGCGCGACTCGAAGGTAGCGCGTATACGCCCGTATACAAGCGACTGATCCTAACAAATTGAATGTAAGTAAACAACATCCACTGTAAACGACCTTGAGCGACCGGCCCCGGCCGACCAGAAGCAACTGGCGACCGATCCCCCCTGAATGGGATTAGTCGCTTGTAATCGCATGTAGGCATCACAAAGACGCCATAAAATTATTTATTGCATTTGGGTTCGTGTGTTCTGCACAAGTATTGTTTAGTATTCGATATAGAAATTGTGCCGTTCGTGAAAAGTCTCCGTTGTGGAAGATGAAAGACAAAAGGTATCATTCTCCTGATGTACAGAGGAAATTGTGGTCGAAAGTTGCAGAAGGAGTAGTTGTTAATAATAATGGTAAGAGTTGTTGTTAATATCATTATTATATTACAAAGTGAACAAAACATAAGAAATATGTAGGCAAAAACAGACCGTCAGTACTTTAGATACAAGTTTTTTTAGGTATTTGCTTCATGTTCACAAAAATATGCTGTAAATTTGTCTCTGATCACATGAGCGGTAGTGACACTTCTATTTCCGCCTAGAGAAGCAAATCTGGCTTTTGTAGTACTAGTTTTTCATTGTTGAGGTATTGACATAGGTTGTGGTTCGCCTTCTTTGTCAATTGTAATATTGTGCAACAAACATATACATTTAACGATATCATCGACAAAGTTTGGTTCAACCTCAATTCCTTTTTGAAGCACTCTCCACTTGGCGTAAATATAACCAAACGCGCATTCAATAAATTGCCGTGCTTGTGAAAGTCGTTTATTGAAAATTGTCTGGGAAGGTCCAAGTTGTAATGCGGAAAAAGGTCGCATCAAGTAAGTTTTCAATGGATAGGCTTCATCCCCCAAAAGAACGCGCGGAACTTTAATATTCTATTCAGGCAGTGTGGTAAGCCGTTTATTAGAAAACACACCACCGGTACTTTCCTTGCCGTACCCTCCTGTATCAATGTAGCACAGTTGAAAAGAAATGCTTGTAATTTCTGAACATGCTGCCTGGATGGTCTGGATTTCGTATGCGTATATGTTTTCCATCAATGCACCCAACACAACTAGGAAATTTCCATTTCTGCTAAAAACCTTCTTTTATTGACTCCTACTGTTCATCTGTAGGAGGAAATGGCATATGTAGAGTGCTCAAGTGGTCCCAAATAGCAAGTGGCATGTTTCTTCAACTATTCTTTCAACGGTTACATCCGAC